>BGPR01004769.1:0-17028 GCA_013235015.1 Araneus ventricosus
TTTTTTTTCTTTTTAACTCTGTTCTCTTTTGAGAACTTATGTACTTGTGTTTATGAAGGCAGAATTTTCATTCCTTGCCTTCAAAACCAAGCACTGACATAATGTCTTAACGCATGAATAAAACTCGGTTATGCCTTTTTAAGGCTTTGAGTTGCAGAGGAATTTTTGCCTTTCTCCATTACGATGGGAAACCAACACTGACGTTTTGAGTCTTAACAGGAAAAAAACTTCAATAGTTGATTATTTAACTTCTGAAAATTTGTTGGTCCAGGCATGAATGACTCTTTCTATACTACAGTCACTCTATCTGTAGTGCCATTTCTAGAATGGTTTAGAATGCTTTTTAAAAGTTTATTGAAATTATTCTAGTTGATTGATATAATTTTAAGAACTTACATTTTGTACTATAAGATGATAGATAGTTTTAACTGTTAAAGTAGTGGAGCTTTTTTAAAGAACTGGCATTAAATACCACATGCATCGTTCAGATTCTTGTAAAATCTTGTCATTAACATGGATGTTGTGTAATCATAAATCTATGATACTTACATTTCCACATATTGATGCATAAGTTAGGAGAGTGGGATGCTAAATTTAACCCTTTAAAAGCCATTTTTTTCTAGTAGTGGTATAATAAAATACCTTTGGGATTGAGATTAATTTAAGGAAAGAAATTCATTTAGCTTACTGGATGGCATTAATTTTTTGTTAATTTTATTAATTAATAATTAATTACCTAGTCAAGATGCATCATTATGGTTTGAGATGAGAAATTGGGACATCTAGGTCTTAATTTCATCGAAAAATGTGATGAGAACGTGCTCCAACTTTAAAAATTGCATTTAAGAATTGATGAACTTGGTGGGAAGTATACTTCCCATGGCCTTTTAGTCAGTGGCCAAAATTAGAGTGTGTGTCCAATGCTGATCATGTACAGCTTTCAGATTTGAGGTTGTTCAAGACTTGATTTTCAGGAAAAGGAAATTGCATGACTGTCTTGCTTTTGGTTGTGTGAAAACTTGGGATTTATAAGGACACACTTCTTAAGTAATATTTTTGAACCAGAAATGAATACCTAGGAAAACTACAAATTGAAACTGTGATCTTCCCTTCAGTGTAAGTGAATTTTATAAAAAAAATCCCAACTCTTTTTGAATGCTCATTAGTTTTTTTTTTTATTTTTAATTAAATTATACTGCAAACAGATTATTCTATTGTACTAATTTTTTAAAATCATTTGACAACCAATTTAATTATTGTAAAAAAAACAGAAGTGATAATTGTCATTTCGTCAAAATATTATATCCTCCAAGTAATCTGTTTGTTGGAATTTTATGATTATTTTTATTAAAGCTGTAATACTGTTTCCAAAGCATTTGATACTAGTCAAATCTATGTATGCTTTATGAAATGTTCCTTTTAAATTGTTAGTCAAGATTTTTCAAAACTGAATGTGCACACTAATGGACTTTTTCGTTGTGATTATCAAGCCTAGAGGTGCAGTGAAAAAAGTTGACATTGACTGTGTTAGATTCTTCTTTACTTTGGAGAGTTAAAAATGTATCTGTTGTGATGATATATCTCTAGAATGGCGTACAGAAGTTGTTGATATATGTTCCATTAAAATAAGAATATCGGTGCTGGTATTCTTAAAATGAATCGTGAGATCTGCTTGTGAAGTAGATAATTTATGTCTTATTAAATAAATTTTTTATTTGTGTATTTTATTAATAAATAGCTATATAGTATCATAATAAGCATGTGTGTTAAAATTTTTAGACATTTTTATATTTGTTGGAGCTTTTTATTATAGTTGATGCTTCCTTGTGAGATTTTGAAGCAATAAAGTGCCATGCACATTTTTAGTCCCTGAGAAAGCATACCTCAGTTTGCTAATTTAAACCAATTTGAATTCATATTGTTTAATGAAATATATATTTGAGCTTTCTGTTTTGATTTTTTTAAAGTTTCAGTGTATTAACTTCATTAATGTTTCAAATTGTTTTATATCTTTTACCTTGTAATGCTAATTGAATGAGAAAACATTATTTTATAAATTAAAAAAATTATTTTTTAATCTAATCAATTATAGTTGTTTTTGTTTATTGTCACTTTTTGTTTAAGTCTAAACTTGTTTCATTGCTTATATATGTATTGTTTTCATAAGTACTGTAAATAAAAAAAATATGTAGAATTTTGTGTCTACAAAATTTGATTTATTTTTTACACTATTAAAATCGTATTTATTGACTACCATTAACTCTTTGTAGACTTATGTTGTGACAAATAGCTGCTGTTGCCTTTTTACTGCAAGGCACTTAAGCCCTTTTCACAGTAGACATCCAGAATGTTTCCTATTTAAGAGATAAAGAGCCCTTTAGGTATTCTATTCTTTTCATATATACACTTGACAAGGAATCTCTTGAAATGTATTTCTGTTCCTACCTTTCGTCTGTTAGTGAAGCTAACACAGCAACTAATTTGCATATGAATTCCCTTGTGCATACATAAAAGAAAGAAATTGTTAATTATTTTTATATATAAATAACTAGCCACCTTCAGTAATCGTCTTGTTTGTTAGCAATAGTGACCAAGTTTCATTTCAATTGAACCTACTATGTATAATTTGAAATTCACAGATATGACACATTTCCACTTTTTCGGCATCGAATTTAGTCATTCATGGGATCAATGCAAATATGCATTAAAATTTTTGTTAATGTGTTTGGGGAGGGGGGGTTGCTCACAGGCGAAAGAGTTTTGAATTTCTAGGATATTGTGTAATTTTGCCAAAAGCTGTTCATCGTCCAAGTGATGTACCAGCGTTTTGACACGCTTTGGGTCAAAGTTCAACACTGGGAGGAATGCCCTGAAGTTTATATTCTTTTCTTTCTCGTTCCATCCAATCATCTTTTGTTTTATTCAATCAGAATTCTGATTGGATGGAAATCGTCCATGAATTTCTTCCGATCTGAATTTCATGAGAAAAAGATTGTTAGCTCTCTGTGAAGGAAGCCATTTTATTTTCGCATTCTTTTTAACATTCTTTTCTTTGCTTTTGTTAGTTATTTTGATTTAATTTTTGTTAGTTTTCATTCCCTAATGTTTGTCTATCAACGGGATGGCTACTATCATTTCCAATAGTCCGAAGTTGCGGGACTTTGATAAAAATAAAAAGAAATTCTGGTGTGACTGGCTGGAAAAAAAATTAACTTAAAACTTGCTGAAGAGGAAACTGATGCATATGTTGGAGAAAGTTTTAAAAATGTTGATGTTGGTGGAAAGGTGTTGTGCATTCTTTGAAATGACTCGGACATGACACATTTATGCAGAAACGCTGATTCGGTATCGGATTTTGCCATTCTTGGGATCAAAGCAAATCTGCATTATAATTTTTGCTAATATGTTGGGGGGGGGGGGGGCCAAAAGATGCGAAAAGCATGCAAACAAAAACTATGCGCATTCACAATGTTAAATACAAAATAATGAGCAAAGAGCAGTCTGCTGTTGAGTATTTTCGAAAATTTAGAATTGATTATTTTAGAAATTTAGATTTGACCTAATGCTATTGATAGTAAATTTAAGGTCATCAAAGAAAGACAGCAATAAAAAAATTGAGGAAAATAGCAGACTGAAGCATAAAAGAAAGTTTTAACTGTTAGCTCAAAAAATAAAAAAAAAGGATTAAAAATAATGTAATAATGTAAAGTTTTAGTGAGATAATTTTTACCATAGTTTTTAACAAAACTTCCTACATTATTCAATTTTAATCAATTAATTTTCTTTTAAACTTATAATAATTCTACATTTTTTAAATATCTCGAGCATCTTTTGTATAAATTGATTCATTTTGTTGTTCAATTAGTCATATTTTATTTTTCAGCGTTTATGTTTGGCATGATAAATTATTTATGAAGTTTAACTTTTTCTGTTTCAAGCCCGTGCATGTCTGAATTCATTAAAAGAAATTAAAAATGGCAACCATAAAAAGAATTTAAAAATAACCATAATTATTCTGCTTGCTGATTATTTCCCGATATTTTAGAAGGCTTTATTTACATATTCCACAAAAAATGTGATTAAAAAAAAGAAATTTGTGACGATTTTACCGAAGAATTAAGCAGATTCCTTAGCTTTTAAACAGTGGAAGAGAAACTTATAATTAAAAATTTGTATTAACCCTTTCAGTCACAAGCAAAGGATTATTCATTCTGGAATTTGGGAAATGTACTTATTTTGGGCCTAAAATGAAAGTTCAAAAAGGAATTAAATTTTTTTTAAGAAATTAAAAAAACATCTGAAATAAAACATTTAAAAATAAAAAGAATGAAATTGTACCTGTAATTTCATTTAAATAATGTTAAAATTAATTTTTATTTTGAATTTTTTTGCTGAATGAAATGAAGTTCAAAAGGGCAATTTTTGAATAGATAAAATCGATGGTGCAGGCATTTTATTGGTAAGAATGAAAAATATCTTTGAAAAGAGGAAAATGTGAAGAATTTAATGATGTCCATTTGGTATCGGATGTTGGTTTAGATGCTGAAGAATGAAATAATGAAAATGATTATTCTAAATGGCATCACTGGGACTGAAAGGGTTAACAAAGAAAACGGTTTGAATTTCATTTCAACAATGAGAATGTAAATTATGAATAAAAATATTTTTGAAAATTATGGAAAAAAATTGAATGACAATTTAATCGGTATCATTGAGAAAATAATTTTTTGCATTTTATGATGGCTTGAAAATTATTTTTCTGTGATAATATTTTGGAAAGTTATCGCCGAAATTTTGCTTAATTTTTATTTAAATAAAGTTCTAATCTACCAAATGGGTGGGTCTAAAATAAATAAAAAAAAACGACTTGCAAATGGCGGCATCGACCACAAAGGGTTAAAATTTCAAAAAAAAGTCGCTCTGATATACACATTAGGGTGGGTCACCGTTCTATAGAGAAAAAAAATTTCCTGATTTCTATTAGGCGCAACAAGAAAAGGATGCCATATAATATTTTTAGCTCACATATGACATTTGGTAAGAATGGGACATCATCTTCTGCCTCCTGATTGAATTTGAAGAATACATATTTTGAAAAAAAAACCTTTTTGACGAAATACTACA
The DNA here is from genome assembly GCA_013235015.1 of Araneus ventricosus. NCBI lineage: Eukaryota > Metazoa > Arthropoda > Arachnida > Araneae > Araneidae > Araneus > Araneus ventricosus. The sequence goes on from BGPR01004769.1 coordinate 5,125, forward strand.
ACTAGGCTAAAAAAAAGTTTTAAAATGTGTGTGTCTGTAAAACAAATTAAAATTTATGAATAATATTTATTGATCATAAGAAAAAGTTTACAAAAATTATATTTATATTTTTACATTAATATTTCAAATAGTGCGAATATTCTTGCCACCGAATTGCGGCATGGTTTTTCGAGATTCTATTTGGTTTTTTACGAATCCTTCTGTCTTAGCTTTCTTGCACAATGTGCCTGAGTTTCTATCGGAGCCTTGACGGTAAAAGTTGAAGTTTACGGTGCACAGACGTTCCTCCCCACTTAGGGGTACCAGAATAGACCCCTTAGGATCGCCAAGAGCAAGATGGCTTGGCGATGTGAGAACATTTCTTTTGCGTGCGTAGTGAGCATTTTATTGTTGCCATGTTGGCGCAATGCCTGCGGCATCTCAAGTGGGTTCCGGGCAAATTTAAAAAAAAAAAAACAGCGCCTTCGCTTTCAGCAAAGCGGGAAAATAGTAGCTTCGCCTTTTCAGTGAATGTTAGGAATCTAGGTTTTAAAAAAAAAATTTCAAAAACGAGAATTTCAATTCCAAACGAAGTTTTGTTCAAATTCAAAGAAATCAACCAATGAAATCGTAGATAGCACATACCTGCCCAATAAAATCGCAACGCTGAAGCTCGAAATAAAAATATAACGATTCCTGCGCGACACGGATAGGAATATTCCTGCGCAACCAAAACAAATGTTCTGACGTCGCCAATCCGTCTTCTGCTTGGCAAGCAGCAATTATATTCCCGGCGAACAATTTGGTCGCCGAAGGCAGCTAATTAACAATAATTTTTAATATCTCAGATAATATTTTGATGAATAGTTTATTTATGGTATAAAAATTATTTGTTTCCTTTTGAAACCATCACTGATTTGTTGTATATGAGCTGACACCATATTCCATTATGGTGTCAGCTCATATAAAATTTTAGACGCAAAATCTTATAAGATTATAATTTCTTCTAAATGACATATTTTTTGTGATTGTAAGATGGCAGAACAAAACTCAGTGGCTCGTTTTTTCTTTCCCGCGACTGTATATATTTACAGTGCACTCCCGATTATCCGGGTTAATCACCGGAAAGGATCGCACGGACAATAGAAAAACACGGATAATACGAAAACTTTTTATTAAAGAAAAAATCAACATCAGTACAAAAATATAAAAATTACTTACATTTGCATGCTGTATAACATCAAACTAGGAATTTTCCTTTAAACATTTACTGCTTAAAAAATCTGTAATGTTTTTTTTTTGTTTGTTTGTTTCTGCTGTTTGTTCATCTCTTGTCGTATATCGACACATATTTTGCGAACAGCAATAATGTCACCGCAATCAAATCCTCTTTTCCCCATATAATCTAACAAAGTTTTCACAGATTGTAAAGCAGCAGAATGGAATTTGTATTTCCCTCATTTAGTACCTTCTGTATCAGTACTAGCTGATTCTCTATTATCAAGTTTTTGAAGGATTTCTAATTTTGTTTAACACTTTAAACGTTTCGTTTTCGTCTCACACCACTCATTTTTAACAGTAAAAAATTTCACGCTACTGACTGACGATAAACAAGACGCAAAAACTAAAGGAACACGTGCGAAAGTGAAAGAAGACGAATAAGTTAAAGAATGACGTGTCAGGGAGAAGCGTGTTTGTACGAGAATGAGCTAGCAGGAAGTGGATGATTCATTTCTCGGAAAATTAGGGGTCGAACCGGTAGAGATTGCACGTGGAGGAAGAAAAAAAATCTATTCGTTAGCCTCCGCCTTCACGGCTCACTAGTTTCTCGGAATGAATCTCTCGATCGAACATCAACATCGATTTTTACATGCATGATAAGCGTGAAAATGTTTCTCTTTAATTTTTTTTTGTGAGTCCGGAATGAGCACGGATAATGGAGAGCATACTGTATACCGCACGCGCTGCTTGAATGATTTGACCAAAACGTAACGGAATTCTCGAAATAGATCAGGAAACAATTGAGCATTAAGAGCTTACTGTTTAAGCATCAAGAGAGTGAAAAGAACGAAATATTTTCACAACAAAAAATCACTCATGGGCGGTGACTCCGTGAGCTTCCACCCGCTCCGTTTAGGGGCGCTGCGATCATCCATCTTGCATTAAATTCAGTCCTCAGCATCGATGGGAAACAATTGAGTTCAAGCATCAAGAGATTTTGGGGTCTATTCTGGTACCTCCGGTTCGGTTGGGAGACGTCACTTTTTCCACACGTTAACAACGGGAAAAGTGACGTCTCCCAACCGAACCGGAGGTACCAGAATAGACCCGTAAATCTTAATGTCTTGAGCTTTTATACTCTCCGTTCAGAGGCGCTGCGATACAAGCGTCTAACCCCTGCCCTCGAACTAACCAACATGTTGGAAGTTCCCACCCTCGCGGCATCTCATGGAGAAAATAGGAAGCTCAAATGAGTATTATTATAGTTTATCCAACAGAAGCAAAGCCTTAGAGTGCGATCTTACGCTACATCAGTCTTATACTATCGTATAATATACTATATATATTGTATATAGCAAGTAGTATATATGTATATATATATAGCAAGTAGTGGGTAGAGTTTTCTGGTAACATTTCTGAACTTGGTTTTAATTGAGGATATGTGGCTTTGCCAGGTTAATTTTTTGTCTAGAATTATGCCTAAATAATTTGCTGAGACTAAGGGATAATTGTGTCTTTAATTTTGAGAACTGGCTTATTTTTTTTTTTTCACCCTTAGCGAAGTAAACTGCTTCAGTTTTGCTGACATTTAATGCTATTTCCATTTTGCAAGCCAATCATCTAGTTTTTCAAGGTGCTAGTTGCGGCGATCAACCAGGAAAATAAAAAGTTCGGAAACAATTGACAATTTAATTACCACAATGTTTTATAAATAAAAATTAATTTAAGTTGTTATTTATTTCTGTTACTAACTGTCTCAGCTAAGGCTCTGAGAGATCACGAAAGCCAAGCATATCTACCATATGCTGGCAGACATTAGTAACTAGAAAATCTCCCAACTCAGGTTAACTTTTGAATTTGATGATCGATCACAGTGGTCTCTATGAAATGCAATCGGAACTATCTGTTTTGATGCGTCAGATTAGTTCCTTTCGTGGAGTCGGATCCGCAGTTTCGTCCGAAACGTAAATGTGTTTATTGCCCATAATTACTGTAATTTATTATTGAACATGTATTTTAATATAATTGAAGAGCTGAGTGGATGAACATGTTAAGTGACAGTTAAGCGAATTTCAGAAAACGAGTTTAAAAGTTACATTTTTTTTATTTTTTCACTCAATTTTGCTGTTCCGGCACTTTTGCGACGAGAAAGCATTCAAAATATTTTATGTTTATTGACATGTTACAGCTTTTTTAATTATAGAAAATTAATAATATTTTGCACTTGACATGTTCTTCCATGACGCGTCATGAAAACTTCGTTTGTACGTCAAAACATGTTAAAGTGCATTTTACTTCTGACAACTATATAGTGGTAGATTAAATACATACAAATAATAATGAATCAGCAAAATTGTATTACTATAAAGCTCAATATATTTTCAACACAAGTTGAACAACAAAAATTAATCAAATTGGATGTTGAAATAGCACACAAACACACAAGATCACAAAATAATATGTAAGTTTGGAAAACAATACAATTAAAAGTATTAATTCTTTGGCTGTCATAAACATTATCATCATATTTTTACAATTTCATTTAGCATGGTCTTTTTTTTTGTGAAAATAGAATTCTAAAATTCATTTTTCATTCACTTACTACTGCAATTTGAAATTTTGTACACTTGTGTGTTCTTGATGACAATAAACTATTTCAATATTTCCAGAACTCGGTTATCAATTGATTGCTTAACATAAGTAAATTTTCGTTCCATAATTTCAGAAAAATTATTATAATATTTCATAATACCTATAACAGTAAATTCTAAATAAAAGACTAAAAAGTAGAAAATAATTAAAATAAGGAAATCTGCTTTTCAGCTCAATATAAGGATTGTAGTTTTAAAAAATAAAAGTATAAAATGATTTCGTTGTTGTAGTCGTTAAGTAAGGAACAGGCCGAGTTATTAATTATTTTTTATTTATTATGGGAGAGTGGCGGAATATACGTACATCTTGTATGAAAGTTTCAAGTCGAAAGAGAGCAGAAAATCCCTGCGTTTTCTCAGATAGGGGATTAATATATAGACACGTGATGAAAGTGAAGGGAATAATAGCTATTTTTGGTAAATTACATAAGTGTTTTAGAGAAAATTCTGGCGCCAAGAAGACGACGTCATGATTTTCCGTGGGCGCTTAAAAGTGATTAACATATTCTTTTAGTAATAAATATCCCAAAACGTGAAATTTAATATACCTCCTACGCGGGGGAAAAAACGAAACTGGAGTTTAAGAAAAGTGATTTCGGAATACATTAATATTGTAGTAAGATTTCAAAATATATAATAATAGAATTTAAAGTAAAATTAAGTGAGATTATTACATGTATATATTTTAGGATATTATCTCAACTTGATTTACTTTCATAAAAATATTTCGCTTTCCATCAATTTCCCTATTCAATAGATTTTGTACTGAAGAGTTTAGTGGTACCCGTGAATCTTTCTTCAAAGCAGTCTTATCACTGTCTTGGGAGCATCGAAATGAATGCCTTGGGAACATGGAAATGAATGTGGTATTTAAGGTTTTAATCAAACAAACATCGTTCTTATTATTGTTATTAACATACATGAAACAACTCAAGTTAAATAAAAATGTGTAAAAAAAGCAAAAACACAATTAGCTAAACAAACGAAGTTAGTCTTGACAAATTCTGGAGTACCCGCCCCTCAAAAAGGGGCTACCTCCATTCTTGACGAGTACTGAGTCCAACATGGCGAGAAGTATCTGACAATGAGCTGAATAAGATTCATTTCGGCAGTGAGGGGATGCGTACATTGGAGCTTCTTAGAAGCTAGGTCCTTCGCACGGTAGCTCTGAGAAGAACTGGAAACAGTTCTGAGAAAGTCAGGAGTCTAGCGGTGGCCAGAAGTAAACAGTAAACAAGTAATTTTTCGTTCCCATGGCCCCCGCAGGGAGCCTAATCCCCGGTAATGGTACATTGGTGATGCTGGATACTTTCAGTTATGGGAGTTGAATAGTCTACTGCTGTTGTTGGAGGCAAAGGATGTGTGGGGGGGATCTATCTGGATCTTGTGGGATTGTTGCTGGAGCAAAGCAAGAACTGGTGCCTGTAAAGAGTAGCTACTGCTGTTGAGAGAACTCATATCTCTGGATGTGATAATTTTTCTTTACTTGCTCTGATAGGGAAGTGACATGCCGTTTGGAACTGCTCTTCAGGGATTAGAAATGCTTTGGGAAGAATGGGGCGGGGGGCAAGGGTCTGAAACAGTTAGCAAGGATAGCTATTCCAATTTTTTTTATAGTTACAATTATAAAAGAATCTTCCGGGGTATTTTGCTTTTCGGATCGGGGGAATAATTTTCAAGTTGCTGAATGGCTTCATTATCAATTTTATCAAGATTATGATAGAATTTTGCTGAGATTTTTTGATAAATTCCTTTAAAGAGATTAGCTTAATTGCATTTCTTATATCTTCATTTCGCATATACCATCCAGCCTTGCATATTAGACGGATTACATTATTTTCTAGAATTTCAAGCATTCTGATATTTGAGTTGGCTGCGGCCGCCCAGATGGGGCATCCGTAAGTAATTATCGGACGTAAGATCGCAGTGTAAACAAGCAATTTATATTTCCTATTCATTTCCGAATCCCGTGCTATTAGAGGGAAAAGTTTTCTTAAGGCTGCACGAAGTTTAGTTTTATTGTTATAATATTATTTTTCCAGGTTAATTTTTCGTCTAGTGTTACGCCAAGATATTTTGCTTGCTGAGACCAGGTGATCGTCTGGTTTTTAATTTTAACTATTGGTTTGTGTTTTCTTCTACCCTTGGCGAAATACAATGCTTCTGTTTTGTTAACGTTAAGGGCAATTTTCCATTTGAGGAACCAGTCGTCCAGTTTCGCTAGATGTTGGTTTAAAGCGGCTGCCGTATATTTATGGTTTTTATTTTTTGCTAGAATGGCAGTATCGTCTGCGTACATACCTAATAATGTTTTATGTGTTTTTGGAATGTCGTTAACATAAAGAGTGTAGAGGACAGGCGAGATTTTCCCTCCTTGTAGAACTGCTCTCATAATTTTGGCTTCGGAAACGCTGTTGCCAATTTTAACTGCGAATTTTCGCTCTTCGAGGTAAGATTTTTAAAGCTGCAGTAAATGGCGTGGGGTTTTGTATCTGATAAGTTTATGGATTAGTCCTTGGATCCAGACTCTATCAAAGGCTTTCTGTACGTCAAGGAAGACCGCACCAGTGCATTCACCTTTTTCAAAGCCACTCGTAATATACTCGACTACTCTAAGAAGTTGATGAGTTGTAGTCAGGGCTTTCCTAAAACCAAATTGTTGCGGGCAAAGGATTTTGTTTTCGGCAAGATGCTCGTTTAATTTATCTAAAATGAAGTCTTCAGTTAGTTTACTGAGTGTGCTGAGTAGCGAGATTGGCCGATAATTTTCTGGCTGAGTGGGGTCTTTTCCGGGTTTCAGAATTGGCACAACTACAGCGGTCTTCCACGCTTTTGGAAAATAGTTAAATTTAAAGATATTGTTTATGATTTCTGTAAACTCGAAAATCATGGTGCATGTTAAATTTTTAAGCATTTTGTTGGTGATACAGTCAAGCCCGCATGCTTTTTTAATATTTAAATTTTTAATGACTTTGATTACCTCAGAGGGCTGAATGCATTTGAGATTATCAATTTGGTTATTGGTGAGTGGGAGGGTGGAGAAGTTTTCAGTAGATTTTTTGACCTCATTTTCCGTCTCTCTGTGAGATAGGACGTTTAGTGAGAATTGTTTGTCTAGACTTAGGGCAATAGTTTCGGCCTTGATAGAGTCTGAATATGCAAATCCATTTTCTCCCAGTAGAGCTGGGATTTTCTGCGCTTTCTTACGCATTATCTTTGCTTTTCTCCAAAGTGTACCGTCTTCTGTGTTCAACGCTTCAAGTTCTTCGGTCTGATCTTTCTGTCTACTGTTCTTATCTAACTTTTTGATAAATTTCACAATTCTGTTCAATTCCGTTTTAATTAGTGGGTTCCTTAGTGTTTGCCAGGCTTTTTTCGTTTTGTTGCGCGTTTTAATCAAATCTTTAATATTCGCGTGGATATATGTTGCAGTTGATTTTTTGACCGTTTTAGTCTCGAATCTGTGCGCGTTTTGTAGATTTTTAGTAAACTTTTCCACTGCGATTTCAATATCCGTATTGCTGTTTATTTTAAGGGGCCTATAATCAATTTGATTTTTCAGGTAATTTTGGAATTTGGTCCAGTCCGTATGCGTTGTCACACTATTATGCAGTGTCGTAAATTTTAGTTGAAATGTTAATTTGACTGGGTTGTGGTCGGAATAAAGTTCTGGAAAGGAAATAATCGAGAAGGGGAGAATGAAATCTTTTATTGCTACAAGATCTAAAATGGTTGCTGAGTTGAAACCGAATCTTGTTGGGGATGGTGGGGCAAGAATTTCCATTCCCAGAACTTGAGTGAATCTAACTAATTCTTTTCCTCTCGTTGTGTTTATTGGAGACCCCCAATTTTGTTGTTGGGCGTTGAAATCGCCACAAATGATAGGGTTTGGACCAAGTTGAATTAAAGTTTCCAGGTCTAATGTATAGAGAGTTGGGTCTGTATCCGGGGGAATATATATTGAGGTAACAGTGAAAGGTTCTTTGTTTGTAAGATTTGGTGAGATGGAGGTAGCTTCAACAAAGTGCAATTGCGGCGTCGGAATATGGTGGTGGGGTAAGGATTTTTTAATTAAAATGCCGGTTCCTCCGCCCTGGGTAGGAGCGTTATTTCGTTGTGGTCTGTCTGTTCTGTAGACGTCATAGTTTGGTATAGAGAAATTAATTTCCGGTCTCAGCTTAGTCTCCTGAATAAGAAAAATATCGGGCGAGTGCTCTTATCTGCACTGCGATTTCTTACGCCGTTAGCATTCCAAAAGACTATAGTCAGGCTATGAAGGGTTTTGATTTTATTTTTAGGGTTTGCACTATTGAACATTACTGACTGAATTTGCTACTGTGCCTAAAGCTTTTATTAAATGATTGACCATATCTTCAGTTTTTTCTAGCATCGGGAGTTCTGATATTGTCTTAATTAAATTAGGTATACTTTTCAGAGTATCGTACATAACTTTAACTCCTTCTAAGAAGCCTAAAAATTCTTTTTCATACCCTATCTCACGACTACCAGTCTGTGGGTTAAATTCGCTTTCCTGACGCGAGTTGAGTTCGACCTGTCGGAGTATTAACTTTTGTGTTTGCATTGAGTAGGATATATTTCCTGTCTCCTGTATTGAGAAGCTAAGAATTCTCTTTGCGCTTTGGGGTAATTTACACCTTGGCCTTTCGTTGGTTTAATTTTTGGAAATAATGGGCAGCCTCTCCATGAGGCAATATGACCAGTTGCTCCGCAATTTATACACTTGGGGTTTTCCTGGGGGGTCGTGATCGGACATTGATTCGTCCTGTGTTCCTCACCACATTTGAGACATCTTGTCTGAAAACCACAATTTGCACTGGAATGATTGAACATGTTGCAATTCCATCATTGTGTGGCTCCAGGAGGTTTTCTGAAATTTTGAATTTTTATTTTCAGGAACATGAAATGGGTGAGTTCGAAAATTTTATTTTCATGACCGTTTTTCTTAAGCTCAATCATAAAAATATCCATAGGGGACTTCGTTCTTACCTTCTTTAGCTGACCTACTTTTAATATTTCAATTTCTGGGAGAGCTGTAGAGAGCTCGGATTTAATTTCTTCAATATCCGTGTCGCAATGTAAACCTTTCATTACTATCTTAAATGGTCTTTCACTCAATGGCCTAATGACGTAAAATTCTATCTTTTCCTCTCTGCAGAACTTTTGCATATCTCTATGCTCTTCTGCCGTCTCGGGGTAGACTTTAATATATTCATTTGCCAATACGGCATTTACTTTGCCAAATTTGTTATTTAGATTCTTTAACATTTCCTTATAGTTACTTTTTATTCCTGATCATTAATAGTTGAATTTTTGGCGGTGCGGGGGGCCTTCTTTCTCGACTGGTAGTCGCTCAATATCTGCGTATTTATTTTTTAACAAGATATTACTGTTCTCGTCTGCATTTAAGCTCCTTTTTGGAATGGAGTTTCTTCTGCTGGGGTAAATAAACCCATCTTTATCTAATCTAATTCTCGAATTGTTACTACATTCCGACTCATTCGGGGCCGCTCTTTTGCGAGCGTTATTATTATTACTCATAACATTAACATTATCATGGCTTGTAATACTGCTATTACTACAGACGTTATTTGTGCTACTACTACTAGGAATATTTCTTTTACGTTCAGCTTCCTCAAATATTAGCTTATTTTCAATTTCCTTAGCATTACAATTATCTAAAGAGCAGATACCAAAACATGTAATGTCACTCACCCATTTGTTGATGATTTCTTTCAGGGTTCGCAGGATCGTCTCTTCCGATGACAGAGTATTTCCATCTTCCAGCGTCAGGGTTACTTCTTCGTACTCCGTGGCCATGAACACTAGGTTTCGCAGCTTGCCCAGGTGCCGGATGGCATCTCTGATCTGTTGACATCGGCTGTATGGGAGATCTGACACGGGCTTTTCATAAGTGGCAACTGCACGTCGGAAAAACGGTGTCAAGTCCGGTATTTCCTTGCTCACTTGGATCGGTGTCGGATTAGCAGCCAGTGATGGAGACATTTCCATCTGCTCATCAAGGTTGCTGTTCCCTTCAGGTTCGTTCGGCACGGAGACTCCAGCATCCTCGGGCATCTTCTTGTCAGTCGTACCTTTCCCCAGATAGCTGGTCCGGCACAGGACCGGCGACGTCTCTTGTAAAGCAAACAGGAATATAGCGGAACCGGTTACTGAGACAGCCTTCCAATACGGGGACTGTCACTGAATCCTCTTCACACTCCTCTAACTCAATGCAAAAGTGTCTAGAAGTATCAGCATATCGCAAAACCTGTTTTGCTCAAGCATGCAGTATGGTGGCCAGAAGAGAAGAATGGAAAATTTTCAAAGTAAAAAAATAGTTAGTTTCCTGGTACAAATTCATAAGAATAAATTTCTTTAACTGAAATAAACCATTATTCAAAAAAAAAAATCACGAGTTTCAAAAAGTTCTTTTACTTACCGTTAATTGCTCTTTCCTTTGTTACGCAATGCAGTTCACCTTGAGGTATAACTCGCAATGAAGCCCACATAGAAAAATTGCAAAGAAATATTGCAAAAACTTCTTTTAAAAGCAAACAATTTTTATTTTCGAATTGTCTTCTCAATATTTTCGTCTGCATTAATACTATTTCCCGCTCAGAAAACGATTCTGTTTCAATGGAAGAAGATGTTAAGTGCCCTTAACATGTTCTTCCATGAGGAAAAAGCAAGAGACCCTGCACTTAACATGTTCATGCACTGAAAACCTCTTTATTTTTTTACTTTGCAGATTTAATGAACTTCCTATATTTAAATTAGACTTCAACGTGTTCTTTTGTCCTATTATCTCAATTTTTTCAAATTTGTCTCTTAACATGTTCATCCACTCAGCTCTTCAATTATGAATCATAATTAATAACATTGCAATTTTAATTAGACAATTAATTATACTGATATTAATTTTAATGTATAATTTTGATTAATAATTATAATTAATTATATTGATGATAATTTTATTAATTAATTTCAATTTACAATTAAATTTTTAATTAAAATTTCGGTTAATTATTTAAAATTTCGTTAGTGAATTAAATGAAACTTTGCAAGAATCTTCAGCATTTTGAGACGCTTTTGATTTCTATTTTCTGGTTAGGACACCCCATTAATGTCATTTAATTTGTTGGAAACAATAAATTTACTGAAGCGTTCAGTAATGAAATTTCAGTTCAGATTTCTTTCTAATTAAATATTAACTCACCTAATCCTAATGAGCTTCATACAGTAAAAAATCTTTTAATCATCTTCAAGGAATATAAAACAACTCTTTACAGTTATCAAAGATCCACTGCTGTTAAAATCTGTTATTAACTATGTTAACAAAATGTAATTTTTTAGTAAATTCCTGTCAGTTAAATGAATTGCTTTTAAATTTTTAGCAAACTATAGATGTCGTTTAAATATACCAGACAAGCCGTGTCCATACGTGGCTTGGTTTGGAGAACGTCGTGTTTCGAACCATATTGACATGGGTTCTATTCTCAGTAAGCGTAGTCTCTGCAAGGTTAATGTTGCATAAATTTTAATTTCTGATATTCTCTTAAAAAAGTATTTTTTATAATATATATTCAGCACTTTATTTTATTTTGCTCTTTATTTCCAAACCTAATTTATTATTAGATAAATTTTAAATCAATCCTTAAACTCATATCTAAGTATGGGAGAACTAAGTTAGAATAGGACTTATTTAAAATTTATCTAATAATAAATCAGGTTTGGAAATGTAGCGTAACATAAAATAAAATGCTGAATATATATTATAAAATAACTTTTTAAAGAGAATATCCGAAATTAAAATTTTCATAACATTGTCTTGCAACGACTATGCTTGCTGAGATTCGAACCCGTGTCAGTATGGTTTGAACATGGCGTTCTACCGACCTTGCCACAGAAGCATGTGCTGAGGATGGCATACTTAAATAAAGTGTTCAAAACCAAAAGGTATAAAAAATTCGACGTAATGTATTCGACATATGTGTGTGAGTAATTCTTTAAATTACTCAAATGGACAAATATT
>BGPR01004769.1:17038-41290 GCA_013235015.1 Araneus ventricosus
CTGGTGACTTCTCTGTCAGAGCTGCAGAACTGTGGCACATTCTATACTTATTTAAAATCTTGTCTTTTCGATTTTTCTTACTGGAAGTTCGATGCAGTGGCGGATCCTGGGGGGATACTATGGGGCCAGTGGCGTAACAAGGGTGGGGCTAGTGCCCTGGGCGCAATTGCAAGGGGGCGAAAAATTAAGGAATCAATTGGTTGTATTTAATATTAATGAAGGGTGTTTTTTAGGCTCTTATTCCTAAGATTCTTAAAAGTTGAAATAATTTCAACAAAGTGTGGGGAAATCCTTGTAATGTTTATACTTATTCATGTTAATAAGTCATTTGTACATTTTGTACAATATATGCAAGTCCAGCCATTTGTTAATAGTAGCATCATCTTTATTCAGCATCAACACATCATAACAATATGCATAGCTTCTATTCGTTGCCATTCTAGATTAGATAAACTTTTCAATACAGGTGTTGCCATACACACGTATATTACACCCTTCTCTTTACTTTAGTACAATACGTAATTGAATAGAAACTATTTACAAAATAAAGCATATTGTGAATATCAATTAATAGCATACATAATCTTTTAAATGATTCGGTCTGTTTATATTCCGACCTGATCTGGTACTGATACTCATTTGAGAATCGGTACTCATAACATTTTGAGGTGGAGTGGATACAACCAAAGTTACATCTGGAAGAGTGTCAAGTACACTGTCATTATACGATTTGTGATTTACCTTTGACAATCTTAAAAATTTTCTGTTTCTTACCAAGACCCTACCATACAAAGTTTATATTTTGTACGACCTCGGAGTCTTGATTTTTGACAAAACCACAGCTGGTTCCCAAATCTTAGTTTTTACATTTTGAACCACAATTTTGTCTCCTGGTTTAAGTTCAGTTAATATTTTAGATGACCTATCGTAATAATGCTTTTGTGTTTGTTGTCTTCTTAATAGTTTAATATTGACATCTTTAAAGAGTTCAGGATTCAAGAGCTTATTACTAATGGGCAATTTAGTTCTCAAACGTCTATTAAACATTAATTGAGCAGGTGATAATCCTAATCCTGAAATTGGGGTATTTCGATATTCTAATAATCCAATAGCTGGTCTTCGATTATCCTTAAAGGCTTTTTTGAAGACTGCTTTGCTTATGCCTACTGCCTTTTCTACCATTCCATTGCTTTGCGAATGATGAGGACTTATAAACACAATTTCAATATCCCATTCCTTCCCAAAATTCCTAAATTGGTAACTATTAAAAGGTACATTATCACAGATTATAGTTTCAGGGATACCAAATCTAGCAAATACTACTTCTAACTTACAAATAATTTCTTCACTGCTTTTATTGTCAATTTTGGAAATCTCTATCCATTTAGAGTAGTAATCAATAATTACTAGATAATCAGTATTATTCAAATACATAATATCTATTCCTATCCTCTGAAAGGGTCGACTTGGTAAATCATGGTTCTCAAGGGGTTCTTTAGTTTGTGACTTTTGAAATTTCTCACAGATACTACATTTATTAATGAGATCCTCAATATCTCTACTTATTCCCGGACAGTACATTAGCTCCCTATCACGACTTTTACATTTCGTAATCCCTAAGTGGGCTTCATGAATAAGCATTAACATGTCTTGTCTAAGAATAGTGGGTACAATAATTTTATCATTGAGAAAAACAAGTCCATCAATGCAATATAGATCATTTTTTACTTTGTAGTATGGTAACAAGTTTTTTGGACTACTTTTTTCTCAGACCACCCCTTCTTGAAATATTCAAAAAGCATCTGAAGTTCCTTATCTTCTTCAGTAGCTTTTTGAAATTGTTTAAATCTACTTTCACTCATTGGTAAAAGTTTCGAGACTGAATGTACAACATTTAACATTTCTGGATCATCTCCACTGTTTCTTTCATACTTGCCCTTGATAAAGTATCAGCAAGATACATTTGACTACCTGGTACATATTTAATAGTGAAATCATATATATATTTTAGTAATTTAAATAACATTCTCTGCAATCTGGTTGTAATTTTACCAATGGCGACCAGTACTTTGTGTCCATATACCAGATTGTGGTACTTTTCAAATGAAAATACTATAGCTAATAATTCTTTTTCGATCTGGGCATAGTTTTTTTCACAATCAGTTAAGCTCCTAGATGCAAATGACACAGGATGCCCCTCTTGCAACAAACAAGCACCCAACCCATCTTTAGAGCTATCACATTGAATAGTTATAGGCAGAGAGTCATTAAATACCTTTAACACAGGTGTTGAACCGATTAATCTTTTAATTTCCTCAAAACTTGTCTCTTGCTCATGATTCCCCTGAATTCTATATCTTTCTTTAACAATACTCTCAAAGGAGATGTAACTGCAGATACATTAGGTATAAACTTTGACAAGAAATTAACCATACCTAACAACCTTTTTATATCATTTTTACTTGTTGGTTTTTCTATCTCATTAATTGCCCTAACATGACTAGGATCAGCTTTTATCCCATCTTTCGATACTAACAAACCCATATATTTAATTTCTTCAATTCTAAATTGAAATTTATTAGGATTAAACTTGATATTATTTTCTTTAGCTCTCTCCAAGACTTCTACTAATATCTTATCATGTTCCTCTTTATTTTTACCTGCTATAATTAAATCATCAAAGTATATCTCAACCCCTTTTATATCACGAAATAGCTTTTGGTTCTTTATCTGAAATACCTCAGGAGCTGAGCAGATACCAAAGGGTAATCTGTTGAATTTATAGCGACCAAAAGGTGAATTGAAAGTACACAATTCTGCACTATCCTTATCTAGCGGTACTTGCCAAAACCCTTCTTTTAAATCGAGCACTGAAAAGCATTGTTTGCCTTCAAGTCTACTGATAATTTCATCAACATAAGGAATAACATAATGCTCTCTTTTAATTACCTTATTTAAGTTTCTAGGATCCAGACAAATTCTTAATTTGCCATTTGGCTTTTCAACAATAACTAAACTATTTACCCATTCTGTCGGCTTATTGACTGGAGAAACAATACCCAACTGAACCAATTCATTAAGGGTTTTTTCTAACTCTTTATGTAGGGACTGAAGAACTCTCCTTGGTGCATTAATTACAGGTTTAATTTCACTTTTAATTTCTATATGGTAGGGTTTCCCTGGAAATTCACCTAAACCCTTGAATTCTTCACTATATTGATCCATAATGCTATCTTTACTAATTGTTTCAACCTGTTCAATTTTTTTGATTAAATTTAATTTCTGACATGCACTTAACCCTAATATTGGCCTGGAAGACACATTAACAACAACAAATTTCAATGGAACCTTATGATACTGATTAACACTACAATTTAGCATTAATTCTCCTTCAGGATTCAATTTAAAATTACCATATGGAACTAATGTTATATTAGTTTTGCTTAGTGCATATTTCAATGGAAGACACATACTTTTATAGACAGACAAAGGTAGAACATTAATTTCAGCTCCAGTATTAAACTTAAATTCTATCATGTTATTTTCAACATCAATTTTCTTTAACCACATACTATCTAATGAATTTACAATTAACATATCATTATTTACCTGTTCTGTAACACTGTCTGTAAATAAATTCATGCCACTATTAGAGCTATTATCATTCTTTAAATTGTTTACACTGCGATAATTTTTTTTTACTGTCTTGCACACTGCTGCAAAATGATTTTTTCTTTTGCATTTCGAACATATTTTTCCATAAGCTGGGCACTTTAATTTTTTCATGTTCTTTTCCACATTTTTGGCAGTTAAACACTGTGTCACTGTCACTGTTCTTTGTATAAGATGCTGTCCCTTTAGAATTCTTATCACGATTCTTCTGTATTTCATGAACTTTCGAAGCAGACTTCACGGACTCAATTTGATGTTTGCTGGCTTCTGATGCTCGGAGGAACTCTGCTGCTTTCTTCAGTGTTAAATCCGACTCTCTTAGGAGTCTTTCTTGTAGAGACATGTCTCTGATCCCTAGGACTACTCTATCTCGAATTAACCCTTCTTGGTCACCGAAGTGGCATGATGAAGCAAGAGTTTTCAATTCCGTCAAGTAGTTGTCTACCTGCTGGCCTTCTTGTTGGGAGCATGAAAAGAACTTATATCGTTCAAAAACTACGTTCCTTCTAGGAATACAGTAATTCGTAAACATCTCCAATACATCGTCGAATTTCTCTGTGCTCTTTCCATTTTCCGATTTAAAAGTATTGAAGATGTCTGTCCCTTCATCACCCAGAAGATTTAGCAAAATCGCTATCTTTACACCATCAGGCTTCTTATTCTTTTCTGATGCAAGTAAATAATTTTTTAGCTTCTGTGTCCACCTGTTCCAGGTGTCAGCTAAGTTGCTACAGCTAAAATTGATTGCACCTGGCGGTCTAAATGTTTCCATTTTTTTTCGATTGAAGAGCACTCACTCAGAGATCACGTACCTGAACAAAGTCCAATCTTTTAGCATCCGGCCAATTCCACAGAGACGGTTCGATATTATCCATCTGACACCATGTAATGTTTATACTTATTCATGTTAATAAGTCATTTGTACATTTTGTACAATATATGCAAGTCCAGCCATTTGTTAATAGTAGCATCATCTTTATTCAGCATCAACACACCATAACAGTATGCATAGCTTCTATTCGTTGCCATTCTAGATTAGATAAACTTTTCAATACAGGTGTTGCCATACACACATATATTACAATCCTAAGGATGGAGTCATTTTTACAACCTGGAAACCTCAAGATGCGACAAAATAACAAGTAATATTGTACTTCAGAGATTTTCTGCCCCAAACCCTCATCGCGAAATTAAAAACTCGTTTACCAGGACAAAAATGAGTTTCTCGATGGGGTGAGAAATAAGGGAAGATGGTTAGGGATAATTATCTTCGCAGGATTCCTGTTTCTTTCTTTTGACTCGATGGTTCCTCACGGTATGCATGATTCATACTGAATGATTGTCCGCTTCTTCGGAAATTGGTCATAAAAGGTTAGCAGAAGTGACATTCCTATTTTCAATCAGCAAAGAGTGAAGAACGGAAAATATACCTCCATGTTTTGCGTAGTGCAAGAGCTCTTCAGAAAATATAAAAAGACGTAAGTTTGCTACCTTTGCATTATTTTTAGCACTGAATATTTGCATAATTTGTATGATTGAAATGCCATAGCGTTTATTTTAAATTTTTATTTCTCAAAACCTAGATGCAATTGTTCTTCCAAACGAAAAAAAAAACCGAGAATGAGAGAGAGAGAAAAGACCGTATAAAGTTTTGCAATTGCTGGTAAAAATTAAACAGATTTTGCAGACCTTGCAAACAGATCTTAAATTGACATTGAAAAAAATTAATTAATTTTCGCTAAAATAACAAGGATTTTCTAAAAGAATTTACATTTAAAATGCTAAAGAATTAAATAAGCATGTACGAAGATTTAAATTTAAATTATGAAGTATATCTCAAATGTTCTGCTAGTAGATTTTTTCCCCCAAAAAATGATTTTCAAATAAATTAATTATGCCTTTTCCATGTACTTTTCTTCTGATTATTGCGAAAAGATAGATTTGAAGATTATTATCCTGAACATGATAATAATTAATTCTAAGAAATGATATCGTCATGCCCAAGCCTGAAGTTCTTTTGGATATGATGCCGATAATATATTTTTTTTCATTTATTTCAGATAATTTTATTCTAAATTTAAATTTGAGACTAATTATTTCAATTTTAATGTTTTAGTTATAATTAAGATGTCTAGTTCAAGATTTCGACTCGATAAAATATGGAATAATGTCTTTGCCCATGAAACTTTCGGCATTTAGAAGTTTGATCTCACCAGTTTTGTTCCAGCAAGCAGACTTATAACTTTTCTGTCAGATTCCCCCCCTCGGTTTGTTTTGCATTTGATTCGCTAAGGGTGATAAAAAACATAAGCCAGTTATCAAAATTAAAAACACAATTATCCCCTGGTCTCAACAAGCTAAACATTTAGGCATAATTCTAGACATAAAAATAACCTGGCAAAGTCACATATCCTCAATTAAAACCAAGTTCAGAAATGTCACCAGAAAAACTCTACCCACTAATTGCTAGATATTCTGGTATGAAGAGAAAATACAAAATACTCATCTACACTGCGATTCTAAGGCCAATAATAACATACGCATGTCCCATTTAGGAAGCCGCTGCAAAATCAAATATCAATAAATTAGAAGTGTTAGAAAATAACATTATTAGGCAAATTTGCAAAGTTGGATGGTAAATATGCGCAATGAAGACATCAGAAAAGCCATTAAACCCCCCAGTTTAAAAGATTTCATTAAAAAGATCCCAGTCAATTTTTACAATAATATAGAAAATATAGATAATGAAGCCATCCAGCAAATTGATAAATACACCCCAATTTTAAAAGCAAAAGACCACCTAAAATTCTTCTGTGATTTATCTTTATCCTATTCTTGAAATGATGTCCAGGTAGCATCATCATCACTTCCCCCTCTGTTTTTTTAATAGTAATTCTATAATCACATAAATCTAAATCCAAGGGCAGTTCCTATAAGAATATCACTTCACCCTGTACTGTTCATAACGGAATGCCGTGTTCTTCCTATAAGCCACTGGATGTTCCAGACTAGCAGACGTCACTAATCCAATTCCTGATAGAAGAACTCGGGGTCCCCCCCCCCATCACCACCACCATCATCCAGCAAGACAGTCAGCCAGTGAACTCCCACACTTTTCCTTGCTTCCGCATAGAGACTCGAACCACCAAAATCCAGCAGCACAAATCGTCAAGTCTTCAACTTGTCACACCGAGGACTAGACCCATTTGGGGGCCATGGGCCCCAAAAAGTACTTTGTTGTCCTGTTGTTGCTGTTTGTGTGGAGATAGTTAACTGTATGTTTTGGTAGTAGCAATGTTGCAATACAGTGGTTTATTAATAATATTGAAAATCAGGTTAAATAATTGATGTTTTTGGATTGAAAAAGATCATTTTATAGTCAATTTGACCAAAAATAAATATAATTTTTTTAAACGATAAGGGCATCTATTAATAAATTGGGGGTCATTCAAAATTATTCGATCATCTTCAATGTAATCTTTTTCATACAAAAATTATTATTTTTTTCAAATGTTCCACCTTACACCCAGGTAGCACATGATATTGTCTTATATCATAAAATTCGAAAAAGTAATATTGTACAATATTTTTCCCAATATTGAAACAGTGTAAAAGGTAAGACTTTTTCAATATTGTACAATGTATTTTTCATAATATTGGATAATGTCATATAATGCTGTATAATATTATACCGTATTAAATAATATTGTACTATACTGAATAATACTGTATAATATAAAAATATAGTGAATATTTTAAAAATACATTTTAGAAGCATGGAAAAGTATTAATTACTTAATTCCGAACTTCTGGGTAAAACTTTGTTATTTTTTCAGCATATCTACTTACAGCAAGCTTTTAACCCGGGACCTTCTATATACCAACCCGAAACCTTACCACCAGACCAGCTAGATTTGCATCAGCGAGTGTAAATGATGATAATAAAATGTAGTTACAAAGTTCGGATCTCTATGAAATTTCATGTTCATTCACAATTAATATGAATAGTTTTCTTAATTAAATTATCTTTTATCGTTACAATTTCGAGTTCAAAATTAAATTAGAAGTCAAAGTGGAAGCAATTTTAGCTCTTATATCTAAGTTTGCTAATTTAATAAATTAAGGCAATAAGGTTTAAAAGTAATTATAATAATATGTTTGAAAGGTTTTTAAATAATTTTGAGATTTATTTATTCCGCTTTTAATGTATTACGAGACGCTTTTAACATTTATAATTACAGTATATACTGTAAGTCAAATACAAGATTCGCAACAATAAATCACGTGCATATTTTTACGATGAGAATAACAGTGGATTTTTTTCGCAGAACAATACATAATCCATACATGAGAGCTGTTTTATGGTTAACTTCATTCGCTGAATCCGGCCCGCCTTTTATATACAGTAAAACAAAATGATTGTGTAAACATTATTATTCAAATGAACATTTTGTAAAATATTTTTTCGGACATATTATTCAATGTTGATTAATATAGTGTTACGGTATCATTGTGCTGCCATCTGTCGACTGTGAGAATAACTTCACCTTAAAATATTAAATAACACTGATACATATAGTGTCACATTATTATCATGCTGCCATCTGTTGACGGAAAGAATAACTTCAACTTAAAATATTGAACAATACAGATAAATGTAAAACTCATATCAATTTCGTTGTATTGAATAGTATCATATAATATTCAGCATCTTAAAGAATAATTGCTCCAGTGGAGTTTTTTGAAATAAAACATCCGATGGAGTGATATCCTGAGTTAAAATGAAGATTTAAAAAAAAAACATTGTTTTTATATTATTTGTGAAAATTTAGTATCTTGGAAATACTAATACATACAATACAGTACTTTATTACGGTATTCGGTGTTCATAATATTGTATAACATTGTGCAAATATTATATAATATTTCTCTGCTACTGGTATCACCTCCAACAGCCCTACTTTTGCCAATGAATTCTTGCTTGCCTGCTTTTCCCCCAAAATATAACGCTTTTATCTTAGCATCCATTGTTATATAGTGTTCCAGATATGGACCAGACACTTCTTTTGCACGGAAATTTTTTTAAAGCTTCGATATTATTTTTATTTTCTCGACATTTTGTGTAGTACGAGTTTTGACATCCATTTTTAGACTTTCTAGAACATTTTTACTTGTTAAAATTTCTCCAGCACTTGCTTCCATAAATGTTTTTTCTTTGAATTGCATGCAAGCAACTGTAAAATTTGAAGCTTTTGGCGATATTGCCAATTTCAAAACTTTTACGCCATCAGAAGCTTTTTAGTGTAAACTACACTCTTCAATTATTTGGTTTTATATCTATTTTAAAATATATCAAGGACTTTGGTTCACCCTCTGTAATATGTATGAACAAAAATGACTGCAAAACAGAAACACGACTAATGAAATCCTAGATAAAGTATAAAATTGGCTCAATACAATTCATTATGAACAAAAATATTTATTTATTTGGCATAACTAGTTATGGTCTGGGATATTTCTGTTTAAATAATTTTTAATTTACTATAAATGAATAATTTATTTTAAAAATCCTGCTGTATCTATTCTTCATAAGGTGCAGAGTGTGAAGTCTAACCATATACATATTTTACTCCATTTCTGAAGTATGGCTTTAAATAAAGAATATTTTTCTTCTTAAATATAATTTGAAATAGCAGTAGAAATGTCCAAAATAAGATATTATGTCAATATAATCAGGAATTCTTCAATAATCTGAACCTGGCAAAGAAAGTTTAAACACATGACATTTGGCATAAACTTGTACACTTGTATTCAATATGTCGCCTCTCACTTCAAACAATAAAAAAAAACTATGGGAAAATATTAATTGAGGAATGAAAGTCAGAACAGCGAATTAGAATACCCAAGTTAAAAAAAACTGCATGTATATTTAAACATCTGTCGTTTTAAAAGCTATATAGTTACCTCACCTGACACTAACCCATATGTACTGTATTTACAGTAATAATTTAGTTAATAATTAGGGTTTTATTATTATAATTTCTTTTTAACGTACAATAATATTAAATCAACTTGAGATATTTGATTTCTACTTTGCCGTAAAGTTTTTCAACTGAATTTTCTATATTAAATTATTTTATTCGTAAAGAAATTTATTTAATTCATGAGGGACTGCTACTTCTGACCTTGCAATATCATTCGCCTCAACTAGGTAAACTAGTAATTATAATATAATGCATATTTTAGATTATCCTGAAAAAATAAGTGAACTTTCTAATCTTATAATGGACAGTTCTTTAAAATAATAATCTAGTGAATGTTAAATACCAGATACGCGTGATAGAGCACATGAAAGAAAACTTTACATTTTGATAATTAAGCTTTCTATATTCTCTACGAGATGGCGAGAGAGAGGAAACTTCCGGTATATTGGTTCTTTAGAGGGTTAGAGGGCAGGGGCTATACCAAAGAACTTATAAGAGTAGACGCTTGTAGACTGCTACCGTCGTCAGAAGCTCTGCGGACATCACGAGTGTTACATGAAGTTAGAACTTTTACTCCTCACCGTAATATATTGACCGCAAAGCCTGCACCTATGCTGTCATGATGTTAGCTCTCTGCTGGGGCAGGTATTACATAAACATGATGTTATTGCCCAAAAGTGGATCATTTGGAGTTTGATCAGCAGTGTTGCTGGTGAACTGCGACATTCAGCGCTATTGAAAGTGCTGTGACTGATATTTGTTAGTTATCTGCTGAGTGTTTGGTTATCAATTGATAAAAGCAGGGGAACGTCAGCGGAGGGGCAGTGACCGTTTTCCCCCCGTCGGCGAGAAATTAAGACTTTAGTCGGCAAAAATCTTTGCGATTTTGGGAGATGTTGAGAGCAGGGTATCAAGGAATATAGGTCAATAGAATGACCAACATCCTTTTCAGTTGTCATCCATTCGGCCAGTAGTTCGCACCACATTTAAACGAATAACCGACAAGGCGATAAGTGAATCAGATGTCGCATTTTGCCGACTGTTTTTGGTCGGTTGGCTAAGACATCAACAAGACCAGAGGCGGCACGAGGTAATTTTACCAACCGGGCAAGACAACAATTTGGCGCCCCCCTCCCCCCCAACCAACGTAGTTTTTAAATTCGATATTGTCTGTCTTTTAAATTTCCAACAAATTTTTACTTAGAAATGCTCATGTTTTACTGCAAATCTGACTTAATAATGTTATGGGCAGAATTTTTTAATTTCAGATATATTTAAGAATATAAAGAAGTTGTATAGAAACTAAAATAATGTATTGAACAAATTTATTTTAAAAATATGGGACTTTTTTACACAGTATTAGAAATTCTCTTCACATAATTACTTTTCTTGCCTTTTTATCTGCCCAATCTTTCATAATATTCTCACTATCAATGTTCTGCAGAAGGTCCCGTTCAATTGATACGGTTGCCAAATTATATAGTCGCTTTTGCGACATGCTAGATCGCAGATATGTTTTAATCAGTCTCAGTTTCGAAAAACTTCTCTCGCCAGTAGAAACAGTTACTGGTAGCGTCAGAAAAATTCATTGCGTTACTGTAAACTGCGTTAGTTTTATAATATACGCATAATTCTTTAGTGGCTTTCTACTACTTTTTAATAAGATACGACCTTTTTGCTAAGGAATAATGTCGCGAAGGTCACAAACATTACTAAGTAGGAAAAATTTGAAAATTAAAAAATATCGAGATAAGCCTTTTACGCTTAGGAAGGCAGTATAGGCAATGTAAGTGTTTAGGCCCCCACCCCAACTTCCAAAACCAGATAACTTTATTGAATTAAATTTAATATCTAAATAAGCAGTTTTTGAGCAACAAACTGAAATTTTAAATGAAATGGTTAAAAAATTATAAAACTTTTTAACACAACTTAAACATTCAAATACAAAGTATCCCGGGACTATTGACATGTGACCCATTGATCTGCTAATAAATTCGAAAACATTAAAAATATTCCAAGAATAATGTTCTGAATTTAAACGAGACTGGATTTTAAGTTCAACAAGTTCTAGAACACACTTCTTGTAAATCAAATGGAAGCCATGAAAATAATTTTAAAAGAATAATAATATCGAGGGCCTCCTCAAAGTCGCAGGCCCATAGGCAGTTGCCTATTTGGTAATCCGACCCTGACCATATACCTTGCTTATCGATGTGAAACTATTTATTACTTTTTTTAGCCGTGTTACAATTTTACATTTTTTTTAAATCACAAACTTACATGGGAAAAAAATTCTATAAAAATAGTTTGTAATTTTACAAGTTTTCCTCTAATGTTTAGCACTTTCTGATAATTGGGAAAATGTGTGGGAACTTTATACGTACAAATTTGATTTTTCATAAAACAGTTTGAATATTATTATTTCAAGAGTAATGCTTAAGTTAAAATGCAATAAACCTTATCACTCTCAGTACTGTTGTCTGTATTTTCGGTTTGCAAGCTAGTTTGTCTTCTTCATTGCTAGATTCTTCGCGGTCATTTAAGACGTTCAAATGTCCTACTGCTTCTGGTTCAAGTAATTGTAACTTTGCATGCTCTTCCACTTGGTCCTTGTAAACGAGTTAACTTGTTAAATAGTGCTTTTTTGTACAATTTGCAATATTAATATTGCTAATATCGAAAAAATATATATTTAATTCTGAAAATTTTAAAATAACACACCAGAATGATAATAACAAAATTACCTGTGGTGTTGAATTCACAGGAATTTCTTGTTCTTGGTTCGAACAATAAGTTATATTGTCCCAGACAGCAATTTTAGTTTGAAGCAAAATCTTGCTCTGCAAATCTGCAAGTTTGCAACAAATTTGACACGACAAGAGTGCAAGCTTGAAGCAAGTTTGAAACAATTTACCGCAAACAAGTTAGACACCAAGCGTCAAACTTGTCGCAAGCTTGCGGCGTCAAACTTATTGCAAACTATAGCAAAAACAAAGTACAAACACAACCTCGGATAAGAACCCGCGACCTACCGCTTCCTACACCTGTCGCTCTAACCACTCGGCCAACTAGACTCTGAAAGATGAGGATAGATTGCGCTAATAGATCGTTCATCTATACGATTTATTTTCAACTGTTTTCTTGATTTCATTAATTTTGAGTTGAGAATATGATTTGAAGTCAAAGAGAGAGCGATTTTCGCTAATAAATACCTTTTGCTAGTAGAATAAATTATGAAATTAGAGTTCAAAACTAATTACTTTTGAAATGGGACAAAATGTAAGTTATTACTTTTCGACAAACATTGACTGTTTTTTAGGTTTAATTTTGTTTATAGACGTGAAAATTTCAACATTAAAAAACAGCGATATATACTTTTCTTTAAAGTGCAAGTTCTATATTTAGTAAAAAGATTGAGAATTTTTCAAAAAATTTTTTATAAAAAAGTTGGGTTTTTTACAAATTATCATTGATTTATTGAATTAATAAAAAGAAGGACGGTCTAGGAGATGCTATTAAAAATTGGATGTTTTTTTAAAGAGAGGCAAAGATTATTTCTAAGTGTGCTATAATTTTTGCAGCAAACTTGATTTGCAATCGTGGTGTGAAGTTCGTCATGACATCTTCACAGCAACCAACCAGCCAGCAACCATCGACCAACCCACTTGCAAAGCAAGTTGGGCGATTATGCTTTGTTGCTTTGCAGGATGTTTGCTGCAAAGTTGCCACATCAAGTTTGTCGTGACAAGCTAATATCAAGAAAAATCAAACTTGCTGCAAGTGTACATGCTATCTGGGGTCGTTCTCAAAGTTTTCTGAAGCTAAAGATCGTCCTTCAACTGTTGTTGGCAGACCTTCTCTGGATTCAATATTTTCTATTTTGACGATTTGATGAATTTTTTCAAAATAGGCGCCTGCTTTTTGTTTTCTGCTGCTATCCGTGCCTTTCTGTTCCTATAAAACATACCAGATTTTTTTCTTTTTTTCAGAAATTTTAGCGAAATACACAGCACTTATAGGTATAACATTATCACAATTTAAATTTGCTGTTCAGAATAAAAGTAGAGCGTGACACATTCACCGGTTTTTCTTTTAACACAGTGTGCCAAAACGTTTCGTCAAAGTAAGAATCCGATGATAAATTGTGTAGACCAGGGGGAGTTACTTTTTCAACCGGTTTAATATTTTTTCGGCCCATTATGCTATAAAACTGAAATATAATAGTCGGTTATGGGAAACGAGACTCTGGGACCAAAGGAAAAAACACGAAATGAGGAAGGGAGAGTGTTGGTGGCAGTCATTCTAGGGAAAATAGGGCAGGGAGGGCTCGTTTTGAAAGCGGGGTGAGGAGGGGGCACAGTAGACCGAACCACACGCGAGTGGGTGCAGTCTGCTCAGTCCTACCTGTGAATAACCCACCAAATATCATGGCCTGATGTTCGTGGAACAGATTGAGAGACCTCTCCAAGGTCTAGAAGCTTGAACCGAGCGCCTGTACGAAAAACTGGAGAGGGAGCGCCAAAATGAAAGAAAATTGTCATTTTCACCAGAGCTCTCACGTCAATTAAACTATTTTTTCTCCCCTTTACATTCCAGGGTTGGCACCACGGGCAGTTGCCCGGTTTGCCCGGGCCTCGGGCCGCTTCTGAACAAGACGAATGAAAACATTTATGTTTGTTTTTTATATCGACTGTTTCGATCACTTTTTGGTGGAATTATTAGGTAAAACTAAAGTATCTGTATTACACAAGAGTGTGGCTACACATAGTGGTCATTCCTCTCAACGGCCATTTTTGTTCGGCGTAGAATTTTTCGGCCTATAGTCATAATGTTAAAATAAAATTTATTAACGGCCACTCAAACCTCTCTGAAGAGTCGGATTTGTCGCGCGTTCAATTTCAATGAAATTCTTTCCTTTTGTCTCTCCGACCATGAATATCTTATAAAAAGAAAATTGAGGGAAGTAAGAAAAAAAATCATACACTCAAAAACAACACCGGAAATCAGATTGAAATTAATCATTTCTTTCCCAATGGGAATAGAAGAATGAATTTCGGATTCTAACGGGTTTGGGCATTAAAGAGTTCATTTTTGCCTTGCAGGTGCTGATTCGAACTCTGACAAAAAATTTGT
This sequence comes from Araneus ventricosus, assembly GCA_013235015.1. NCBI lineage: Eukaryota > Metazoa > Arthropoda > Arachnida > Araneae > Araneidae > Araneus > Araneus ventricosus. The sequence continues at coordinate 31,828 of BGPR01004769.1, forward strand.
TAGTATGGTCGCGGCCATCTGTGAACGAAACTTTCAGCTCAACGACTTTAGGAAAAATAAACGATATTATTGCCTTTCCTCAACAACTACAGACGAAACAATTATAGATATATTTTTACAATTAAAAAAATTGAAAAAAATGATTTCCGAAAGAGCTGAAAGACCCAAGCAAGACACAAATTTTATCTTTTTTCTAAAAACGAAAAAATAAAAAGAAAAGAAAGAGATATATAGAGAAATTTTTCGTATAAAGTACTTTTTTTTCTTTGGATAATTTTTAAAATTAGATTTATCAGAAATGATGAATTAGGTTTCATTTAAATATATTTTATACTCCCACTCCCAAGCATAATAACCTTTTAGAGCGGCCAATTTTCCTTGGAACGGTGGTTGACCACTGTGGAGAGGTTTAGGTGTATTACATACTAGCCGCCCTCTTCGACTAGCTTGTTAGTCGGGAATATAAATTCATTTGAATCTCATTGTTGTGTGAAATATTCATACAGTTCGCCATTTTATTTTGTAAAGTCGGCTGGTGAGATATTGGATACTTACATGACTCATTAAAAATTCCTTCGGGCGGATCATATCCGGTGGATTTAGGGTTGCAATTTTTTTTTAAAAAAACTTGTCTACTTTGGCGCTTGTTTACTATGGCTACGGATTATGAAGTAGCCAACCAATGACAGCGGATAATGTTGGATCAAGCTGAATGCCAAAAGTGGGTGGCAAAAAAAGGAAAACTGGGAGTTGGCGATTTTTTTGGGGAGGACGAAATAGTGAATGAAAAAAAGAAAAAGACAGAAGGGAAGTTGGTAGCCGGCGGAGAAGGATGAACGTTGTTTGTGGATGAGACAAAAAGTGAAATCATAACGACTCAACTCGGCCGGATGATAATGACATGCCTTTGTGGTAACCCCCCCCCCCTCCCGACTGCACTCCTTTGTCCCAGATAAGTCACTCCTTTTATTAATTTTTGGCAATCAATAACATTAAAATATCGCAGCAGACCCCGATAGACATTTGAGTTCAAAATATAAAAACTCACCAACCAGGTTAATATTAACTTATATTGTCATTTCGGTATTGTGAATATGTTATAAATAAATTCTTTGTATTATTCGGAACTAGCTTACTCTTTGAAATCAACTATACGATCTAAGCTAATAATTTTAGGAGAGTCACAAATTTGGAGGATAAACGTAACATCATGTGCATAATTTGATTTTCATAGTTCCCTTAAAAAGGCAATTTTAAACTTCAAATTGTTATAGACACTTCACCCGTGTTCTTTTAGTAGCTTTTCATCTTTTCTGTTCATTGTCTACATGAACGTCCCTAATGGAATCAAGTAACTGCATGTGTCATCTAACATCTAATTGCACGTCGTCGGCACCTTTCTTATTCCTTATGCAAAATACTTGCAGCATGCTGGCTGGTTTAAAACATGCTGATAGAAAGAATTAAAACACAACAACAATAATCATTGAACTTGCTAAATATGTTTCCAAATATAATTATTACCCTTATCACCTTAGAGGACTTCGTCTACAGATTTAACAGAAAAATCGATGAAACAAAAAAGAAAATTAAATCCTTAGCTTTCAATAATGGAAGTGAAACCCGGAATTAAATATTATTTGGCAACGGTTTGAATCAGATTGCAACAATGAAAAGTACTGTTTTAAAATATGCCTTAAAATATTTTTACAAATTTATTAAAATTAGAGAAAATAATACGGCATCTTCATTGATATCATTAAAAAGATAAGTTTTTAAATTTTCAGATGGTGGCTGGTATTGATCAAAAATACTATTTTAAACTTGCACAATAAACGTAGAGCATTCTGATTTGTTAGCTATACTTGCAAAGTGAGATGAATTGGTAAAATCGGTCCAGTTGTTGAGACTGGGAACACAGTTAAGGTTTCCTCTCCTAGAGAATGTACAATGAAGTAGTGTTTTTTCGATTTTTCTCGAAAATGAAGAATTGAGATGGAGAAGCGACTATTGATGATGTATCTAAGGTCGTGAGCTTTCATATAAAATATCATTGAAAAGGTAATTTTTTTAACTTTCAGATGGCGTAAAAAGGATTTTCGTGCTGTAATATTTTCGGAAGTTACTGATGGAAACGCTAAAATTCCGCTTAATTTTTAATTAATTAAAATTCAAAGTAAAATTTCAAAAAAGGACTCCAAGAAGCACAGTTCCACCCTCCAAAGTAGGTAGTAAAATTTTGTAGCTCTAGATCCAGCTGTCTGCCCTGTAGAGAACCAATGCACACACAGACACGCAAACGCACACATTCTCCTTTATTATTATTAGAGATATGAAGATATTGCATTTGTAGGTTTAAAATTTGTTGATAATTATTTTTACTTGTCTCGGCTATTATTTTATTTTGTTATGAAATTTAAATAAATTTCTGCAAATTTTTCCTGGGATTTATGTTCATAATTCTTCATTTTCTATTATTACTTGTCGTTCAGTCAGACAATTCTTACTGCACCGACATTTAGCTAATTATTCCAAATAATTAATTATTATAATCAAATTCGCTAAATTGAATTACCTTTAATTAAATATAAAATTAATTATTATCTGTTATTTTGAAGTTGCCTAAATTAGAAAAACTTTACTTGCCCCCCCGTCGGAAAATTTCTGGCGCCGCCTCTGGATGAAAGTGCTGTTTAGTTTTGTTACCTGTGCTACGTTCTGTTTTTTCTGGAATATTCCTAAAACTGTCAGGAAGTCGTTGAGTTAGTCCTAGTCGTTTATTTTTTTATTATTCTGTTTGCTAATATGCATTCATGTACACCCACCAGAAGATTTTTGTAACAATATAATAACACATAATAAACTATTATCCTATTAACGCCCAGATTAATTTAAAACATAAATTTCAATCAAGTCTATTAAATTACGTTTAAAACGCCGAGACTAAGTCAACTGTAAAGTAAAATTAAAATCGGAGTAAGAAATTTTCTTTTTGGTTTTATTCTTTATTTCTTTTATAAAGAATTTAAAAACACTAAATATATATAGTGTGAAATAGAAATTTGAAGCAGTCAAGATTACTTATCTTTCAAACGGCATCCTGACGATAACGCAATTAGAACACACTTAGATCTTCGTAAATAACAGCTCTGAAGCGTTTAACAGCCTCACCTGTGGAACCAATAGAAATTAATGCTTTCAGCTTACCAAAATTAAATAAGTTCCATAACCAAATTAAAATATGATGGACAAACCTTCGGGTAGGCGGCGATTTTATAAATAATGAGCATGACAAATTCTATTCGACGAGTATTAAAAAAAATGTGGAACGCTTCACGATTTTGCGTGTCATCCTTGCGCAGGGGCCATGCTAATCTTCTCTGTATCGTTCCAATTTTAGTATATGTACTGCCGAAGCGAGTACAAGTAAACAAGAATAGCGAAAAGTATATATAGTTTAAACAATATCTCAAATTATTTTAGTGGTAATAAACTGAAATATTTCAGTAGCTTGATTATGTAATGTTCTGAAGAACAAGTAACTAAAGACATTCTGAAATAATTTTGCTTACTTGAAAAGTCGCATACTTATATAAATTAAATTTTTTTTAAAAAAAATTCGATGAAATGGATAGAATCGCTAAATTAAAAGTAGTTCTTTTACGGAGATACAGCACTGCGCATGCGCTTACGAGCAAAAGCAATTATGTTCCAACGGAAATCTGATACTCACGAGTTCTTACATGAATATTTGGGTTTTATTGACGCCCGCTTTCACAAATGTCCCAACATAACTCAAACTAAATATAAGGCAAAGAAATGTTTTAAAACAGTCGCCCTTTCGGAAGCCATACGAGATAAATAGCGACGTTGCTGGATGGCACCCATTCTCCGAGCCCTCTCCCCTCCCCCCGATGCAGACTGTTTGAAAAAGCTTTCTGAGAAAACTTACTCTTTATATAGATTTTTCTTCTATTCTCTTCTCCTTTCCCTTTTACTAGACATCTTTCGGAGGACCATCTAATGGACTTGTGCCAGTGGGACTTAATATTCATACTCAGGCGACTACAGTTGATCATGTCACTAATCCCTTATTTTTTAGCTAACGGAAGATGAAACACCACAGACACTAAGTTTTTCCTTGGCCTCCCTCCAGTTGAACAGTATTTAAAAGTTGTAGTAATGTAGTATAATTGGCTGACACTTGTAACTTATGTATAAAAATTATGAAAAGATTATTGATACTTAGTCGATATTGTAAATGAAATTTTATTTTATTCCTCGGAAAGGAATAAAATAATACGGAATAAAGAAGAATCATTTACAGAAGTATACACAAATCAAATATTTTCGACTTTACATGCACAATCTTAAATTCCCACTATTAAAGGAAAATTATTGTGTATATATAATTTGAAAATTTTGGCTACGTATGCTCTGGTTTCTCTTCAACATCGTGCTAATCTTTCGCCTTTTACTAAAGATTACCGTGGAGAGGAACAACTTAATGAGCCTATGCCAATTTTTGGAATCTCACCTCGGTGGGATTTAAAACATTGAAAAGTAATCACTATTCTAAACTGGCGTTTGCAACGTCGTGTGCCGACTTACGTAAAAGTATACGCAAAGCTTTCACTCAAGAGTTTCATAAACGATCGCAGCGCCCTCATTCGTACGAAAACAAACTTAAATGATGACATGTTGGATATTCGGTACAACTGAATAGAATTTTTTATCGCTTCATGTTATATATTCCTGAACTCTTAATTTGATTTATTGAGGTACTGTGAAGGAAGAAATCGACAGTCTCTGCGATGCGACAGTAACACGATTGCATTAATTTTTTATACACTTTTACTGGCACCATCAAAAATGCCTGTATTCGAGAGCAACGCTTCAATAGGCTTACCATATTTTTTTGGGTCCAACCCTGGACATATTTTTAAAATGACTTAAGTAAAAAGTTGTGGCGAGACCGGTAGTCGCGCCTCCGTCAAAATCGACGTCAGCGCTTGCTCCATGGTCGGCTGAAAGATAGCAAGAGAATGTTTAGAAATGCGATGTCGAACATATAGGTATAAAATTAAAAAAAAAAAAAAAATCCTCGTCAGTCATACAATTCTCAAACCCCGGACACCACTAAAAAACCAGAAGTGTGACCGGTCTAATCCCGGACGTATGGTAAGCTTACGCTTAAATGAATGACCACGCTGAAATAAGAAAGCAACGCATTGCCGACAAAATGTCGACCGACACCCATCGGAGTATAGCGGGGTTTACACGTGAATAGTAAAACCGACAGTAGGATGTCGCTGTCAAGTTCGGATAGAGACTTGCCGTGGCCCGGTTAAAACTTTTATGATTCTGCGCATGCATCATCTCTTACTGTCGGTTTTACTGTTCGCGTGTAAATCCCGCTTATGTGCAAGTAGCGAAAGACATAAATTACGGAAGCTCCACCTCTGTCCTCGTGAGCGAGCACATCGGCAAGTCGTGCAACTTCTATTGCCATGCCCGAGTCACGGAGCTGGTTAAAAAAATCCCTTTACGGCAAACTTGAAGGCAAAGGTAGATTCCTTTACGTTAATGTTACAAAAGTAATGAAATATTACATATTGATCAATACAGACATGGCCAATGACTTTATTGTTTCCACACATTGCAATATTTACGCTATGATTCTGTTTTCATGATATTTAATTTTTTATTATATCAAGGTTTTATCATTCCATTTTTCATTCCAAAAGGTTATGCTAGATTTATTGGTCAGTAAATTGGTGGAATTTTTTGATATCCCAACACATAATTATTCAACACGTAGGAATCATAAAGAAATAAACATCCCAGCAGCGCAAATATCCCCTATATAACATTAAGCCAACCTATCTGAAACAGTAGCAAGAAATTGGTACTTGACACGAATGAAGAACGACTCTCTAGATTAGTTTATTTAATCTAGGTTACAATATAATTGTGCGAACATTACTTTGTCATATGGTAAAATCACATGACATGAAACATTTAAACATTACTAGAATGGGCTCATTTAGAGAACTCCCTGGTTACAGAGATAATAGTCACTAAATTCTTAACACATAAGAGATTAAAAATTATTAAACATTGTGAGTCTCAAATTTAACACGTGTGTTTAAAACATATGATATCAATGCACCCATTTTGAATAGGAAATTTAAATCTCCATCGACATTTAAAAGCAAATACTAAGGCAGAAAACCCCAAAACAATTTTAAAGTTAATGAGATATTTTTCAATATAAAAAAGGATAAAGGGGACTCTTATATATCTTTTTTGGCTATTTTATATTAAATTTATTAAACAAATCTTGGTGCAGCCATGTTTAGTTAAATATGAAATTAAAGTAATCTGTGAAATTAACTAATTATCAAATTAACTATTAAAATTAACTGTTTAATTAATTAAAATTAAATATTTAGTTAATTGTGACGATATCTTCACTAAAACTTTTTTTATGGCTCAATAGTATATACCAGCAATCTTAATCTTATAATCTATACTTATAAAAGGCAATGTTTGTGTGCGTGTGTGTGTGTTTGTCTGCGATGTCCAGACGAATCTATCGCACTTACAGCCATGAAATTTGGCACGCAGGTAGTCGTAATGGTGACTGAATGCACCTCAAAGCCGAAATTTTAAATTTTAATCTAGAATTTTTTTTATTTAATGTTTTGTGTTGTTTTGGTTGATTTTTCGCACTAATTTCTCAATAGAATAGTTACGAATAAGTTTACGACAAAAATATATACACCATCGGAAAGAGCATGCGATTTCCGTTCTAATGAAGTTAGTTTTGAATTTCTAACGTAATTTACTGAATTTTGAAAAATAGTCCTTTTTATGGTAATTTTTAATAAAGATTTCTTTAAATTATCGCATCTGACGTTCTAACATCTCTATAGTAATGTACTTCGTTCGGTTACACATGTACTCTTTACGTATTTTGAATAAAGATTTTTTATGGGATTTTATTTTTTTCAAAATAACATTTGCATTTTGAGGAAAAATACACGTCTTGTAAATAATAGAGTCCTTAAGTCTTTTTCATACGTACAGTATATCATATACAGCTCGTAATATAAAACAATTTGGAAATATAAAATAAATTCAAAATGAATAATTCTGAAGTATTGTTGAATATATATATTACGATAAACTTTTCTACGGATCCTTTTCCAGTCTTTTTAGGTAGATTCCTTATAGAGTCTACCTATTTGCAATAGTTATATATATCATATATATATATATATATATATATCAAAACCAACATATATACACAAAATAAAACTCAAAACAGTAAAAAAAGGACAAAATGGCTAAATAGACAAAACCAGAAAACCAAAAAAAATTGAAAAATATCATAGTGAGTCGCTCGTCATATATATATATATATATATATATAGGTATATGTGTAACCTTTTTCACATGTTATCTTGTATGATAACTGGCGTAACTTTTGATTAAATTTAACCGCGGATATATTTAGGGTTATGAAAAATCTCGTTCGAGTTCTAGATGGGCATCCAGCTCAAAGGTTGAAATGGTGGGGTGAAAGTTTTCATTTTCCCATAATTCCTTTACAATTGAAAATAGAAAGAAAAATTAGAATTAGAGCAATTGCCTTATCCTAACGACAATTTTGCATTTAAGCTTTTTCGATAGCACAATTGCTGGTTATGAGGTGAAAGTGATTTTCCCAGCCTTCCCTCCTCCCCTAACTTAAGCTACATTTCAGTCTAGTTACCCTTGTTGGAAAATCATTTTGCAGTCTCTTCCACTCGCTTTCATTCTTGCAGCTCTAATCCTTATTAGAATAGAGGGCAGAAATGTTCTTTTCCTTATTATTAGTAGAGACATATATATATAACGCTTTTTGCCCATGTTATCTTGAATGAACACGATAACTGAATTTCGATTAGATTTTAACCGCGAGGAATATATGTAATTCGGTGAAAATATCATCAGTACATAAATGGGCTAACCAGTTAAAGGGGTGGAAATGGTGGACTGACAATTTCATTTCCCAGAATTCCCTTCGATTGAAGATAGAATGAAAACTCAAAATAGGCATATTGCCTCTTTATAATAAAAACTTTTGTATTGAAACTTTTTTTTTTTGATAGCTACAATTTTTTAGAAGTTAAGAAAATGTCTTTCAATCCCTCCTCATTTTATCATTTCTGCATAGTTCTGTTACGACTGAAGATAGGAAAAATTCAAATGGCGAATTATCACCTTATCATAAGGAACAGCTTTTATATAAATGTTTTTGACAACAAGAATTACTTAGAAGTTATGTGCTCCCATCGGCATTCCTTACTTTTGTACGTGAACAATACGTTGCCTACTGGCTCCGGATTAAAATGCTTTCATGTCCAATATTTTAATGTAAAACTACTGTTATAAAATTATAATACACAATTCTTTTTCTGATCTGAAACGTTTTAATTAAAATGAAATATCAATTAAAACAAATGAATTTTGAAAAACAACTGTTTTCTCCATAATTTTATTTGTTATATAGGTACTTCAAATTTCGTTAACAATTACTAAAGTAAAAAAAAAAGGTTTCAATGAATGTTTTGAAACAATTAATACTAGTTAATTATTCATTAATTTAAAGAATGAAAATCAATCAATCATATTTGGTCCGATATAAATTGTTAATCGTTCTACTTCTAAAATTTTCTTTTAACATTATCCAGAATTCTGTGAATGTAAACGTATTATTCTTGTTTCAACAATAAAGAATATTGTATGAATTTTGTATAAAATTAATTTTGAAAAAATATTAAAATGAGAGAAATAAAATGTAATTAAATGAAATTTTTGAAAATGCTAATTTTAAAAATTTAATTAGGTGATAAAAATAGTTTCATGAGATAATGTTTTCCAAAGATAATCAGCGACCTTGTTAATTTTTAATTAACTGAAATTGTAAGTAACTTTTGGGCATTGAAAAGTTAGGTGAACTTCTCTTGTCTTAAATAAAAAATGTGCAAAGTCTGGTTGAAATCAGTCCAGTGGTTTAAGAGGAGATGTGGGCATACATACAGACACAATCTTTTTTTAAATTATGATAATTATTAGATCACTAGCAGTACGCGGCGTTGCCCGTGGAATCAGGCTTCAAAAAAGTGAATGAAAAAAATAATGGCACGAAAAAGTTTTGAAAACAAAGCAAAGCAAAAAACTACAATTATTGATATTCCCTTTTTTTTTGCGAATGACGTCACCTGTGAAGAAGGTCACGTGCAACAATGCATTGTGGGATGGTCGAGAATCTCTCGCTGTTAAATCGCGCACATGAAAAACTGTTTGAACTCGATCAGGGAAAAATTAATTTAAAAAACGAAAAAGATATTTTAATAGTTCTTGTTTTAAATCGGACATAAACGTGCCATTTGTGCTGGAAAAAAAAAAGAAT
>BGPR01004769.1:53766-105568 GCA_013235015.1 Araneus ventricosus
GAGAACTAATAGCATTTTGCATATTGCCAAAAATAGAAACACATTTCTTCTGTTAGCAGGGCAAATGCCAGAATATGCATCAAGTTTCATAATCTGACGTTGCTAATTTGGCAGGGAATATTTCAATTCTTGTATTATCAGGGATGAGATTCTTCCGCTTTTTTGTTATTTTGGAGAAATTTCGCTTTTTTTTCTCTTAAAATTCCGGGGGGGTTCCCCCCTTTTTTTTCTTTTTCTCTTCCCCTCCCCCCCCCCAAAAAAAACCCCACAAAAATTTACTTTTTCTTCTGAAAATTCTGCTTTTACACAAGGAAAAGAAACCTTTCTATCCTCCGTTTTTGAAAGAAAATGTGCTGGACCATGCAGCTTAACTCCACCGGCCAGGAAACTAGCTGATTCATCTTCTATTGATGAATCAACATTATATCAGCAAGCTCTACAAGGATGAACATTCCAACATATTCTGTGCCAGTCAAAGTATTAAGTACCACCTTTTTGCAGGAAACAAAACCTCTGTGGCATATTTTGCAAAAAAAAAAATTGCATGAATAGATTAAAAAAAATTGGTTGAAAACTTAAGGTCATCTTGTAGGGCATACCAAGATGAAGGAATAATAAAAAACAAAAAATGGAACAAAAATAAATAAATAAACTACATTAAAAAAAAAAAGAGAAACTCCTGTCAAAAGAGGTATTCCGTCTTGTGCCCAATAAACTGTAAAATAGTTGTCGTGGCTACAAGGCACAGGGGCATAGGACGGTGTTCTGTCAAAAGCGATAGCTAAAAAGCTGTGTGCAAATGCAGCAAAAAAGCAGAGAATAAGACTAAAAAAAAATCTTCTCAAAATAAAAAATAAAACCGATTTACCTAGGCATTCTAGAGATTATGTAGTCCCGACAACTATACCAGTAATTAAACAAAGAGATACTAATGAAGACTGTGCAAAAACTTTAGCCTCTACTGAAAATAAACTTGCAGAGGATGCAAACACATCCTTTATTGAAGAAAAATCTGTTAAAGATAGGAGCCCTCCAAAACAAGGGGTGAAGCATGTTAATGGAGATCTGTTACCAACAAAAGCCACACAAATAAAAAAAAAATGAAAGAAAACCATTTCTTTAACAATTAAGGAAATGTTTCAAAGGGTTTCAAATAACAATAATGCTAAATGAATCTGTCATTGTAACTGTACAATTTCTCAACCCCTCTCAGTTTATAAGGTGCAAAATCATTGTGCTGTTACTTTTGCAAAAAAGTATAAAAATAAAAGAAATAAAACAGAATTCAGTATATATGATACATTATTATAATTTATTAAGAGCTTACTTTACACAAAAGCACTAAGTGTGAAAAGAGCACTTTACACAATTGCATGAAGCAAAAGAAATTATTTGTTTCTATTTATTTTTTTAGCTAACTTTTATCAAAAGGCTATTAAATATAATTCTTGGACTTCTGTTGGGTGAATGTTGCATCTCAGTGATGCACAGGTGGTAAATATGTTTTAATGTCTTAATTTTGTATTTTCTGATGCCCTTAATGATGTGTTTAACTTTTAATGTGAATGATTTTATAATATAATATTCTTTTTCTTATTTATACATACTGAATTATAAATAATTAAGTTATTAATTATTATAGTGTAATAGTTTCCTCATGTTGCATGCTCTGATGTTTTACTTCTTAAAACATCTTTCGCGTATAAATTATGGTACAAATTTTTTGTTCGTGTATGATTTCAGTCTTTTTGCTTTTTAACAATCTCATCCTTGTATTATGTATGTTGCCATTTCTATTCAACCTACATATGACCATTGTTTTTGTTTGGCAACATCTGCTGCTTCTCTGTTAAAGGAAAAATATTGATTAATCCCTTAATGTTGTATTTCTTTGTACTATCTAATTACATACCTCCCATTTTGGGGATATGTTTTATTGATTTAACTACAAGTCCATAGGACACTTGATGTGAATGGATTACTGGTAATTTTTTTGTATTGAGTTACAGTAAATTCTCGATTATCCAGCATTCAAGTATCCGGAAAGCTCAACTAACCGGAAAAATTAGAAAATGAGTTTTTCTAAAAATTTTACATCTGCTCACCAAAATTTAGTACCTGCGCGCCCGCGCCGTTCCATTAATGCGGACAATTTATTTCTGGAATGTAATGTCCGCTATGCATGGAGGGGGTGTAGAAGGGAAAAAGCAATGTACAGTACTATGACGTATACAGAGTTGTTTTATGGGGAGGGGTGTGGTTCAAAAGCAAAAGTGAAAACCAAAATAATAATAAAAGGTCCTCACCTTTCGCCTAAAAACGAAATCGGCAACCAAAAAAAGGAAAGGGACAGAATCGGTAAAAAAAAAAAAAAAAAAGCTCATAAGATTACTCCAGATTGGTAAGTCTCTTTCTTTTACTTTATTTATTTACTCTACGAATACCGGCAGATGTTGATTCCAATTACGTAATATCACGCACGGGAGATTTGGAGGCGCGCATATTGCGCACTAATCCTTGTGATTTTTAAAAATATAATAAATTAGTTTTGATATTCAATCTGGGATTTGTTTATGATCACTTAAAAGAGTTTTATTATGTTTTCTGAGTAATATTTTTCAGTTTCGTTGGCTATTTTTACATGTTTCTATTTTTACAATCTGTATATTTACGGTAAAAATTCGGCTACAGATCATACTTTTTTTAAATCGTCAATGTTAAAGTCTTCATAACTTGTTTTGTAAATACAATGTTATGGAAGATACAGAAGTATTCTTAAAAATTATATTTAATTCAAATTTCAAAATGACAAAAACAAAGTATGTGGCTGAAAAAATCTAAAAAAAAAAAATGCTACAATCTCCCCCCCCCCCCCCATTTTTCCCGTCACACTAAACTATCCGGACTTTTCAAGTATCCGGAAATCGGTGTTTCCCGAGCATGTCAGTTAGTTGAGCTTTTACTGTATAATATCTATGAATGACTTAATTTTACTTTATAAGTTTAAAAATCGCATAGTTCGATGCATGAGTGGGGCTCAGGCCAAACTGTTAAGGGATTAAAATGCATTGCATGTGTTAAACTGTATAGGCATATTCTTTAAAAAAAAGTGTTGACCATGAAGATATCAAGATGGCTAATCGCTTTTTTTTAGCATAAAAACAGCAATACTTTTTTAAAAAAAAATCTTTTAGTTTTAAATTGATATAATTTTCAAATGACATTTGGAACTACAAGCTGATTCTATTTTTCAATAAAATTTTTTAAAAGACTAGAAATCGAATAGAATGGGGGGTAACTAATGGCTGCATTTAAAGAATTGATTTATACCACACAGAGACATTTTATTTTCATTTATTGATTTGTTGTAAAGACTAACTTAGAAAATAAGCCTACTTGGACGCAGGTCACGACTTGGAGATGTAACCTTGGAGATGTAACAAATACAGGGTTCGTACGTGTCCTTACAAGTCCTTACTTTTACATTTAGTCCTTACAAATCCTTATTTTTATGCCCCATTTTTAAAGAGTCCTTGAAAGTCCTTACTTTTTACTCTGCCATTATTAAAAAATTTAAAATTTTGCCGATTATCGTTTTTCTAATTCCTCCTTCTCGGCGGCTCTAATCTCGGTCGACGTGGCTCTCGCGGAATGCGATGGGGGGGGCTTACACTTCTCGCGTTCTATGAATCCATATCCATCGCATACACTCTGGGAAATAAGGGAGGAGTTACAGATGGCCTTTATTGGTCCATGGTTCCATAGGAATGATTGTCAAAAGTGCTGTTACCATTTTTAGAACAGTATCAAAGTGATAAACCTTTACTTCCATTTTTTGCTAGTGATGCTTTTAAAACTTCTTAATGATTGCATTCAACATTTCAAAATTTTGAAACCAGAGAATGAAAGAGTTGAGAAACCTGAGACTTTATGCAAATTCAACTTCAGTGACCCAAACTTGTATAATGATAAAAGTTAATTATATTTAGGATTTGCTGCAGAGCAACTAATAAAAGAAAAGATAAAAATTAGGAATTAGCAGACAAGGATGTTTTCACACTCCGACAGGATAGTCGGAAAAACATCATAACAATGATAAAACATTTCATGCAGAAATGTCCTGTGAATTACGCACTAGTAAGACCTGCGATTTGCATTGATCCACAAGTAAAGGCTGGATATCCTGAAAAAGCACAGGAAAAAATGAAAAAGGTATTGATTGTATTGTCGCAAAATAAACGTATTTTGGGAAAAGATTGCGACGAAATTTAGTTACTCTATGCAGATTTCCTTTTAAATATTGTAAAGCCAAATTCATTTGAATTTACTTTTTTCAATCTAAAGAGTGATTCCCTTGATATTTTTTTACAAACTTATTTTAGCAATACTCATTGTGAAAAAGTTTGGAAGAGTATCAAAATGGTATTAATACTGTCACATGAACAATAAGGATTTTCGGTGAACAAGGCCTGAAAATAGAAAATTGAAAAGATGCTTCATATATTTTCCAGTGTGTAAATCATGCATTTAGTAAGCTGTCTGGGGCTATTTATGACTTAAAAATTACTAAAAAAATGAGGACGGCTGCCACCTCAGCTAGAGCAAAATACATGCAGTATTTAGAAAGTGAAAGATCCAAAGAAAAGACTGAAACAAAACAACTGAAACGAAAAGCTCTAGAGGAAGAAATGATTTTTTAAAACAAAAGAAAATGTTCCTCCAAACGGACATGCACCAAACAAATGAGAAAGCAAATGATTTAGCTAATGAGGCTGAAAAGTCAAAGGACATAAATTTATTTATTCAATCGCATGAACTAAGAAAAACAATTTCTGAAAAAGAAATTAAAATAAATACCTTGGATGTAAAATTGAATGAAAAAAGTTTGGAATTAAAAGATATTTAATTTGATTACTACTTTCATGGGTTTTTTTTTTTATCAATTTATTAACTCATTATTTAGGAGTTTTGTTGTGTTAAATTTGTAATGTATCTTCTATGTTTTTTGTTATAATTTATCATCTAATAGGTTGAATTTGTAAAAATGAGATTTTATTTAAAAATGCGTGCCTCTAATAAGGACCTCTAAATTTATTCAATTTAGAGGTCCTTATTTTTTGGTTTTTTTTAGTCCTTAAATGTCCTTGATAGTCCTTGATTTTCTTTTAAGGAAATGTGTACGAACCCTGAAATAGTGATTTTGCCGAAAATTTTTGGCCAAATTTCAGGCCGAATTACCAAATTTTTGAAAACATTTCACTTTTGATTTTTTAATGAAATGTTTCACATTTTAAATGAAAAGATTTGATATTAAATAAATAATAATAAATAATTGATTTTTTATTATTTGTATATCTACAAAATGGTATACATTTGTTATATTTTAAATATCTTAATTCCAATAATAAGAGATGAGAAACTCATCATTTTGGTATTGCTTCAAAGAAATTGATGAGTGATTATTGCAGAACATGACAATGACGAGAACAGAAGAAAATTGAATGAATAAATTAAAATTATTATAAATAAATTCCTATTTTGATAAAGAACTTATGATAGATAGGATGGAGTTTTCACTTGAAGTTTGGTTTTGTTTGTGATCTATAGTGGCAAAGGCTGTCATCCCCTAGTATCCGAGAGTCACAGTTAGTAGATGTCAAAGAGTTTCGGCGACTGAAGAAAAACCTGAAGATGGCGCTTAGAGCAAATCTTATGAAGAAAAAATTTGAAGATTCAGATTGAGTTTCAAGTAGAAGATCCTTCTGTTGGGGTAATTTGTGATTAATTGGTGGGACAAAAATGCGGAAAAATTTCCAAGGTTCACAAATTTAGCAAGAAATATATACTGGTTGTTTATTTTCTGAAACTGGTAATATATATGAAACCATATAGAACAGACTTCTATAAATGATATGCAACATTATTAAATACACTTATGTACTATACAACTGAAAATTGGATAAAGATTTTTTATAATAAAAAAATGTACCAGAGTGTCATTCTGCAATATTGTTTATTAAATATTTTTAAAACAACATTTTTAAAGACATTTTATCCTGAACTTATTCTGCCGAACATGCGTTGAGCATTTAGCTGGACCGTATATTCGTGAAAGGGCCAGATAGACCTTATTCATAAAAACATCCCTAGTTGGTATTATATGTGTTTGAAACAAACTGAACAGGCTTCCTCCTGAAAATGCTGAAAAATTATTGTTCTTGCATCATAATTTCTGGCTTTACAATGATAAATTATATGTAACTTTATTAGATACACCTATGCACTATGCAACTTAAAATTGTGGAAATGTTAGGAGTTTTTTGATAATAAATACACTGAAATGTAATTCTGCAATATTCTTTGCTAAATGTGTATTTAAAAGCACATTTTTAAAAAGTTATTATTCTGAATATATTTGGCTGACTATTCGGCAAAAGGGCTGAATAGTTGCATCTCTAGTCATGACCTAAAAGAAAACTCTGGAAAAGCTCTCATCTTATTGCTTGTCACCCCTTTCTACAGTAAAATCGTCCAAAAGTGCTAGTCATGGGATTTGGAAACAAACAGTAATATATATTTCATTCTCCTTGCAGCTGTAATCTGTTGTCTAATCATCTTGCATATAGTATGACTTGATTGTTTGGATCTATATAATGATATATATGATGCATATAGTGAGGTAAAACTAGAAAAGGTAACCCTATAGGGTGGTCTAAAGAAGCCATATATACTTTTTTTTCAGTGACTTAAAAAAAAAAAAGATAATGCAGCTTTTTGCTTCTCTGCAATGAATTTTATATTTCTCCTTGGCCATAATCTAAAGGTTAAGCTTTAAAATTGAATTTGATACAAGTGTTGAAAACTTTCAATCTTTGAAAATCTTGTCATATAATCATTTTAGGATCAGTACTTAATTATATGCAGGTAGAAGTAAACAAGGTCATGTGGTGTTCCGATTTGAAATGTAAAATTCTTTGAAGTTGGAGAGGCTAAATTTTCAAAATGGTTATCAACCAAGTTTGAAAACTCCCATTGTTTATGAAATTATTCTTATGAATGGAATTAATTTTTGCTAGAAGTTATTTACAATTGAAAATAATTCTATAAAATCAAATTTCATGGGTTGTTCCAGGTGAAAATTGGGTCCGTTTTGCGACCCCTTCACAAAATTCCACTTCATAAAAACGGCTCCCCAGGAGCAGAATTATATCCAATGTTCTGCAACATGACCTCAAACAGTTATAAATGTTCTGCAGGCAGTTTGTCCAAATTTGGCAGACCACAGTAAAATGCAAAATAGGTATAAAAATATTAATTAACCTGTAGAATCTTTATTACTCATTAGTGACAAAACATTATGTTAAAATTAATTATTTAAAACGAAGGCATACATTCAGAATTTGTAATTCTGTCAATGACTTTTGAAGTCAGATTCTGCGACATTAATGGGGAAGTGCTTATGAAAATTTGGCCCATACATTGCGACAATGGCCGCTTTTAACAACTTTCCGACAGATTTATGGCCAGGTGGTGCACCATTGGAATAAATAAACGTTCTTTTGTCAGTTGTTCCAACTGCTGCGTCATACCATCAATTGCGGTGGGTCTTTTTTGAACAATTTTGTCGATTGTGGATCCCCATGATTCACAAATTACTTCTGACACAGGAATAGAAATATTAAATACTATAAATTTAATTAATCTGGGGATCTCTGATTCAAGCTCATTAATGGCCTTTTTTTTTTTTTTTAAAGGATGATATGTTCTGCAAAGACCGCGTTTGTTCTGCGACCTACGTCGCACTTTTAAGCACTTTCTGCTTCCAGGAATGGAACCTTCTCAGAACTCAAATTCATGTAAAATATAAAAATATGACTGCTCAAATTGAAGGTTTTGCATGATAAAAAAATGTTCACAAAAATTATTTTATCCCCTCAAAAATGGGCCTCCCTCCCCAAAAGACACCTGGAACGACCCCTGAATTTACTGACATTATGTTTTTGAAAATTATCTTTACAACAAGGAAACAATTTACAGAGTAAAAAAAATCAACAGATATAAGTTAAATTATATGAAGGAAAACATTTTTGTTCTTGCTCTTTTTATATATATATATATATATACATACTTTCCTTCAAAATAAACCTATGCAACTATAAAAAATAAACTTGTCTTAATTTTTAAATAGATATTTTATTTCTCCCTGTCCTAGGATAAAACTTTTAGAGCTGAGAACTTATTACAAAACCCTGGTTCAGGAAAATCTTGGCTTTGTGCACCTGATGACAGAACAGGTCGTCTTGTGGCAGAATTTCAGTTGACTAAAGCAAGTAGAATCGATTTTATTGATATTGGTAAGTTTAACTTTTATTCAAATTCAGTCTTTTATAATTTAAAAATTTGTCTAGATCTAAAATTATCATTTCATATTAATTTGAATTTTAAAATATGTTCAAAAATACTTCTGGAACAAATGACTCGCTGTTAAGAAGTTAATAATTTTATCGAAATTAAAGTGAAGCAACTATATATATTCTTCTCTGCAAAAATGGCTACCATTTAATTTGCAATAAAATATTCTCATCAAATATTGCCTTAGATTTATGTTTTTGATGTTTTGCAAGACCAACCCCTTATGCACCATGAAAAAATTTGTCTAACTTGTTGGTTTCTGCTTCACACTTCATTTTGTTTAAAAATGTTAATGGTTAAATATCATGCAGAAAAAAAATAACTATTGCATAATATAAAAAAAAAATTGCATTGATATCTTGCAATATGTCTCTTTTCTTAGTCTACAAATTGTAGATACCCGTTTTTCCACCATTTTTTGAGTTCTTTAATGTAATGTGTATTTTTATCTTTCTGTTACATAAATATCTATATGAAATGATAAAAGTCACAAAAAAAGTCATTTTTGTAAGTTTCTTTCCAAAGGTTAATAATTTTCTCGGAAATTAAAATTATAGTGAAAATATTTGTTCTTAAAAGCTCTAAACATTTTTCTTACAATTAATTGGGGGTATTTTGACTTTCATATGTTGGGCATAGGACTTTGCAGTTCATTATAGAAATATATACAGTACAGCACCGTTTAGGGGAGAGGGGGGCACCTTTCAACAGTTAGCATTTCGCTCCACTGGAAGTGGTGTTTGTTCGGCTGATAGGTGGCTAATCAAGTTTCAGAAGAGAACATCTTCTGGCAATAGGATTCATTCCATTTCTCAAACCATGTGCTTTGCTATGGAATGAGATCTGTTTTGTGACCTTCTAAGTTCTAAGTAAAAATTGAAATTTCTGTTTGGCACTGAATTTTTCTTATTCTGTATTTATTGAGATAAGTTAGATTTATTCACCAAATTATTTAACATTTTCTGCATCTAACAACTATTAGCAACTAAAAATTCCTTTTCTAAAGAGAGTAATAACACTTTAAACTTAATGGCAGCATGTGGGGCACCTTTCAGTAAACATCGGGGGCACATTTCAACACTGTTAAAATGTATCCCTCATATTAAGGAAGTATTAAATTTGGTTAAGTAACTTTGAGACTTGGACAAGATGGTTTGAAGTTGCATAAACAAGCATAATAAGCCAGAAGAAAAAGAGATTTCAAAGGCTCTGCAAACATTTCAAGGTGGCATGTCTCTTAGAACAGCTGCAGACTTATATGGAATGCTCTATTCTACATTAATTTATCGATTTTAAATAAAGTAAAACAGTTGGTCTTGATTATAACATTGGATACTTCATCCAACTGTTTTAGCTCCAAGTATACATGTCAACAAGTTTTCACCACAAATCAAAAAAGTGTGCTTTGTGATTATATTATTAAAAGTTCTAATATGAACTGTGGTCGGACTTACAAACAAGTATGACAGCTGACATATGATTATTCAAAATGCCTGGGCTCAAGCACTGCAAGTAGTTGGAATGAATGAAAATAATATATCTGGAATTTACTGGATTAAGGATTTTATGAATTGTTGGAATAATGGGGTCATTTAAGTCAAAATTGAAAGTAGCAAAAAATGACTGGAACAAAAAATGAAAACAAGAAAAATTGTGAACCTAAAACCAGATAAATTTTGTTAGGTCACTGTATTTTTCTGTACATTTATTATATTTCAATAAATTAATGTTCATTTGAGTTAAATGAGTTGTTATATTGTTGTTGTATTGAGTTGTTTCAACAGATTTAGATTTCAGTTGAAATGCATAATTTCACCTTTTAGTTATGACCAGGAACTCTGATGCAAAGCTGAGTATAGCTGCCTAAGATTCTGTTGTAACCGATGATGCTTAATACTGAAATAAAAAGCATATACTTTCTACAAAAATGAGTTATACTAACAATTGTTGAAAAGTGCCACCCTCTCCCCTATACATTTTTCAAGGCACTGATGTAAAACGACCTATAAATGAAAAGATGTATAATTGAAATTTTACTGAACTGGGATTATCCCAAATATAATGTTACTAATGCAAGTTCATATACAAGTATTAATTTTAAAGTTTCTAAAGATAGTGCTAGTATAACACTATATAGTGTGGAAATCAATAATTAAAATTTAAAATTAATCATTTATCATAAAAATGAGGAGAATTATGCCTTTATTGCATATCTTGAGTACTAATTATGCATATCTTATATGATTTATGTACATGCAGGTAGGCATTTAATTAAAATCTTTAACCGTCTTGTAATGTGCTGTTTGTTTGCGAGTATATTAAGTGTACACCATTATGGATTAAATTAATTTCATTGAAGGATTTTTCATTATTCTTTTGATAAAAGAATTAAGTTTGAAGTTTTCCAATGGAATCCATTGCATCTTTAATGGAAGGCAGAATAACTTCTTAATCATTACTTAACACATTCACGCGGACACCTAACTTGTGTCATTTGCTGGGACACCTATGCTGCTTGAATAGCATTTCATCTACGAAAATGTGTGGTGTATGCCGCTTTACGTTTTAGATTGTCACGAACTTGGACAGGATATCGCGCTTTGTCCCAGCAAGTAGAGCGGCATATGCCATTTTGCCCAGGTGCGTGTTAATTAGACAATTTGGCTTCTATTAGTTTCTCAATTGAGAATAAGTTCAAAGTCGTGTTATCTTTATCACAGTTCACATTCTAGAAAGGAGGAATTTTTTTACATTTTAGAATGAGGGAAAACAATGTATAACCGAAAGTTTGCATCATATAAATGAACTACTTTATCATTACAATGGGTATGTATGAATCAGGACTACAATGAAACAACATTTAAACGGTGCTTTACTGTATTAGAAAATTTATGGGTAAATGACATGTTGTCCGAATTTGGCATTTGGAAACATTCTTTTTTTAAAGAGAAATAAATTTTGAATTGTTTCTCAATTGAATTTCGGCAATTATTTCTTAACTTCTTGAACAGTTTAAAAATTCAATTATCTTGATGAACAGAAGGGAGGGGAAAAATGGCTCTGAATTTAATTGCATCCCTTTTAAATATTTTTAAAAAATGTATAAAATAAATTTGGTAAAATCAATTAATAAAAAAAAGGACTCTGAGTGCACCGTTGTGTTTTGCTGTCTTTTCCATTCATGAAAAGGTTGCCACCATCAGGTATTTAATAAAGTGATAATGGATGTTAAAATGCACTGCATGGTAAAATTCCGAGCTTGCCTGCTGTAAATGAAGCAAGAAAAGATCTTTCAAGATGAAAAGAGTTGTCTCTGAGTTCTGTTCAGAATTGTATTTTACAAATTTGTGTAGCTTTCTCGGTGGTTATTTCCAAATATATATTTTTCCTTTTAATATAAATGTGGTAGGAGAAATTTCTTCATATTGTCCAAAAGTCTGTCGCTGAGAATTCAGATATGAACATCTTTTAAAAATGCTGGTTCATCACATCTGATAATAGAACCTGATAAAACAATTTTGTTGAGAATAATAACAAATAAATCTAAAAGTGAATAGTTTGATCCAAAAGGCAACTAGTTGAGTGTTGGTCCTGTCCTGTGTACATATAGTACCAAATAAACCTGCAAAAGTTGGAAATTTTAACAAGGCTGAAGATTTTTATGGGTTCTCTGTTCCTATTGATGAAAATATTGAACTTGTCAGTGAATAACTTTTTTTGCTGTGCAAAAATGGCTTTATAGTTTATACATAACTGAGTACCAATCAAAACCAACAGGATTGTTCTTCCCTCAACTTTCTTGCATGCTCTTAAACAATATAGTGTACCTCATTGTATAATGAAGAAAAACAAGAATGCATCTTTTCTTTAACTGATTAGTTCGAAAATTTAGTGCAGATTTACAATTTTGGTGAAAACATTTCATACCAATTTCATTATTCACAGTAGTAGTTGCATGTTTGAGTTGTGCTCAAATACACATGAATAGGCAAATCAACAGTTCGTCAACCTAAGGGCGAATTTGGTCCAAAATTTTTTGTAAATTTACAGTTTTGACATAATGACTGTGTATCAAATTTCATTAAAAATTATTCATTCATTATTTCAAAATCTTGGTGCAGTTTTAAGGTTTTGTTTTCAGAGACAGGCATGATTCCAGAAAAGGTTTTATCAGGCTGTGAAATGTCTGAAACAGGAGGATTCATCAAAATCCTGGATTTGAATTTTTTGGTGATTCTAATACTTTCTCTGCTTCATACTTCTTCAGGTCATATCTGTGCATCGGTATTGACCTAATTACCTTTATATTCCCAAACCTTTCATTAAAAAAAATAGCCAAAAATTGATTTGAAATGTGACTTGAGATGCTGCATTTTGCAGATATATACAGCAGTTAATACCTTGGATTGTTTGTCGAAAATCTGAACCATATCTATTCTCTTGGTGGTTTAATGAATTACAATAAAGAAGTTTGGAGATCTTTTTATATTTAATTAAAATAATTTTCTAAGTGGCATGCTTTAAATCAGTATGGACTTGCTCCACCTGAATAAAGATGCTGTCTCTGTCTGTAAGGATTTATTTCTATATAAATCGAAGGTCCAATGTTGGTCCTCGGGGGACTAATACCACATTGTGTAAAAAAACAATAAAATATTGTTAAGTGACTTGGAAACTGCTATGTTAACAATAGTAAACAATTAAGAACTTTGATTGGCCTCTATTAGTGTGTTTGGCACTTTGTCCCTTTTTTATTTTCTCATATACAAAGAGAAAGTATTGTGATTGTCAAAAAGTTTGACCTCAAGATTTTGATGAATGTATATATGAACATGATAACTCAAAAATGCATTGCTGAATGGATGAAATTTGATGCATGTTCTTTACATTAAATTTCTAGATTTCTAATCAAATTTTGGATGAAATCTGTGTGTCCACGTGAGCATGATAACTATAAAGCATGAAGAGTTAGATTCATAAAATTTGTTCTAGTTTTATCATCAGAAGTGTAGATCTATATCTGATTTTGGACCAAATCCTTCGACAGTTTGACCATATGTATATAAAATATGTATATATGTATATATATATAAAAGAGTAGGGGACTCATCACCAAATCTCTCAAACCACTTTGACTAGAAACTCTGAATTTGGCAGGTGGTTGCTTTTTGGGTAGTAGGTGCTCACTAAGAAAGGATTTTTTGAAATTTTAATTAAAAATTACCTTAAATTTATACATTTTTCCACAATAACTTGAGAGCATATCGCACAAAAACTATTTTAACATCATTGTAAAGTTCAAAAAAATTAGCTTTTCAATGACATCGATCTTATTTCCATGCAACATTTTGTTCAATTTTAATTAATGTTTTCAAACATGAATTGTAACAATTTTTTTATTGTTGTAAACAGGGTTCGTGCTCCTCCTGAAATTCCTGAAAAACTCCTGAATTTTGCTTTTTTATTCCAAGGGCCCTGAAAACACCTGAAAATTGTGTTTTTTATGCTAATATTTCTTTTTGTCTCCTGAAAAATTACACTCGAAGAGCAAAATATAAAATTATGATATTATGATAAAACATAAAAATATGACGTTTCCGTTTTTCCTTATTGATAGAAAGTCGATGGAATGTGGAATTCTTATTTCTGACTTTACTTAGCACCGAAAGAGTCTACCGTGCATGTTCCGAGTCACCGCAATCGGGAAAGATGGGAGAATTGATATTTAGTATACTTTTTTGCCAATTTTATAAAAATTTCCACACTATCCCCTTCTCCCCTAAATTGATTTTTTTCACATTATCTCCTGAATTTTCTGTACTGTATTCCTGAAAAAATCCTTAGACACTCCTGAATTTTACTATCATATATACAGTACGAGCCCTGTGTAAATAAAATTCAAACTAATCTCATTATTTCAGCAAATCTTTTATTCATGTGCTTTTGAAATTGTTACGGTTGTGATAGTATAAATTGTTTTCTTGAAAAATTAACTCCAGAGCAGAATTTTCACTTTAGTATTCATTGCATTACTCAAATATTTTATCACGCCTGCTTCAAAGTAATTTTTTTTAAACATGGCAGCAAATATTTGATTAAAGAGAGGTTTTTGTGTGTGTGGTAGACTGAATTGATTTTCATTCTTTTTTCTCAAGCATTTAATCTCATGCTTATGAGGCATGAAAACCTGGTTGAAATCTAGAAGTTGGTACACACTCTTAAAATGCTGGCAAATTGCCAAAGCAAGACCCTGACCACTGCACTTTATTGGCACTAAGTGGCAAAAGCTAATGCAAGTAATACTTGCATTAGCTTTGGCGCTGTTTTAAGAGTGTGTACTAACTTCTAGATTTCGACTGAAAATGCTTTTAAATTTTTGTATATTGCATGAAAGGCAAGCTTTTATTCAAATTTTGGTTAGGCTTAAGAGCACAGTACTGCTGCCAAAATTGAATTTTTTGTAGTGATAACTCATCAAATTTGGTATTAGATTTAGCACAGTTCAGAACTGATGGTAGGAAGCCAGCTTAACGGTAGAAGAAAGAGTCGTAAAGTTGTTGATGGGACAATATCTCGCTTAATTTAGTAACACTTGATTCAATAAAATTAGTTTTTCAATGATACCAATTTAATTTTCATTCAACATTCTGTTTAATTTTGAAAGTGTTTTTGACTGTGCTTCAGAGTCAGTTCACCTGCAGCCAGAGGGAAAAACCAAGAATGTTGTATATAAAGAAGTGCTGGTACATTAATATCTTGAAGATGGTGGAAATACAAGAAGTCCCAATAATTACACTACACGAACAAAGTCGCATGTACCAACTAGTTCGAGTATATGTGAATGTGATAACTCAAACATGCAGCAATTTGATAAATGAAATTTGGTACATGACTTTGTGACCAAAATTGTATATCTGTATGAAAGTTTGATTTCAATCATTTGAAAAGGAGGCATGCAAAATGCATACTCAGTTTCCTGCATTATATTGTGGTGAGGGAGGAATACTCCTTGTGTTATCACCTGCCCCAATTTCTGGATTCTGAGGGCAAAAGAAATATGAGTATTTGTGGTGGTCGTAGCCTAAGGTTTACAGTTTTCATACTGAGGTAAGGCACCTTTACTAAAGAGTATGAGAAATTCTAGGGGGTACCACTCCCAATAGTTTGTGTTTGTGCTATTTTTGTTAGTATATTTTTAATTTCTTTTTTCTAGGCAATCATGGTAGCAGCACTGTTGAAATACAAGTTGGGAGATCTTGCTTCCAGTCCAAAACACATTATGTTTCATTCTTGCCAGCTGTAACATTACTTTCATTAGCTGATCTCAAGGAAAGTGTAGATCGTAATGCAGTCTACATGTTTAATAAAAGTAAGAAATCATTTATCCTTTTAAAAATTTCCTTGGAAATACTTGCAAAGTATGATTTTATGTATTTGATATACATCTTTGTTGGACTAACTATAAAACCAGAATTTTCAAAAATATTTTGATTCTTTGTGTTAAGATGTTTCATTTGTATTCCTATTGACTTCCTGGTATTTTTTTTACACAATTCTGGGAACTTCAATATTTATTATAACTAGAATATTAAATTGATAAAGAATAAATGATTAAAAGAGCAATTAGTTATACAATCAGTAAACAACTACCATTGATTTAAGTTTCGATTCCAAAAACTGTTCCTAATCGTATGAAACTCACTGTGCAAAATTAAAATAACTCCTCTTCATTATGCAACAGTCTTCTTATAAATGCAGTTGTTAATTTTGGAAAAATATTGTATAGGAATTTTGTCTGGTTCCCCTCCCCCCCTTGTGTGGGTGATACAACTGCATCTCAAAAAAAAAAAAAAAAAAAAAAACCCGATCACCTTATCTCTCTGTCTTGCAGAGTTGTGGCTCAGTTGCATTGCTGCATGCAATTTCTCAAAGATATATAAGCTTTTATATGTATATTAAAGATATACATATAAAAGCTTAACTAACCGGCATGCTCAGGAAACGCCGATTTCCGGATAGTTGAGTGTGATGTGAAAAATGGGGGTGGAGTAGATTGTGGCATCTTTTTGTTGTTGATTTCGTTTTTAGGTCTTGTTTTTCGGCGAAAGGCGAGGACCCTTTTTACAGGGGGGGGGGGCTCACTTTTGCTTTTCAATCCGTGCAAAGCAGACATTGCATTCCAGAAATAAATTGTCTGCATGAATGAAACAGCATGCGCATGCTAAACTTTGGCATGTGGATGTAAAATTTTTAGAAAAACTAATTTTCTAATTTTTTTGGTTAGTTGAGCTTTCTGGATACTTGAATGCCGGATAATCAAGAATTTACTGTACTTTAAAAAAAAATTTCTAGTGTTAAATTATGTTTCTTGAAATATTAATTAATTGAAACAATGCATCTTTTCATTGATTCATCAAGCACAATGTTTAAACATGTATTTACTTTTAAAAGTTCATGGTAGAAAAAGAAGCAGTTGAATGGTAATATTTATGGCAGCTTTCAAGATTTTTGATTAATTAAAATATACAGCCCAAAGGGGTTTTTACTCTTACACTAGGGGGTTACATCCCCTACTCGCTCCGCTCGTCAACCCCCAAGAATCACGTTATCCCAGCTCGCTTTGCTCGCTCGCTGTACGGTTACGAGTGCTTGCTAGTAATAGGAAATTATAAATACATTAATTACTAAAAGTAAATTTAAATTATTTGAATTGCAGGAAGTTCTAAATTCTTTTTAAAAAACTAAAACTAAACGTTTCATTACTAAAAACTAAATCAAATTATAAAATTAAAATTTTACTTTTATACCATATACATGTAAATGTTAAAAAGAAATTTGATTGCTAAAATGTATGATAAGATGTTTACAAATAAAAATTATTTTCATCAATCAAAAATCAGGCACTTAAAACTTCTTGGTACACACAATTGAATGTTTTTTCAACAGTTTCATTAACCCTGACTTCATTCTAACAAACTTCTAAATATCCACACCTCTCAATGAATTGTTGCACAGAAACGCTTCACCACATGTATGCACACTCTCTGCAATAATTATTTAGCCAAGAAAGATATAACTTTTCTTGCTGGGTAGATATTTATGTGTTACAAACTCAGCAAATTTAAGTTTTCGAAAGATGAATTAACCTATTTCACAAACTTTTTGCTTAAAAAGGACACCTTAAAGTGACAAATGGCTCTAAATATGCTCAGATTCACTATTCAAAATTATAACCCATAATAATTATTTACTTTTACCTTTATAACATTAACAAAACAGCCTTTTTTCAAAATTATAAAAAAAATTCTAAAATTCTTTCTTTTAATACCAAAATTTTAAACATTTTTTTTTTCCACAGAAATAATGATAGCTCGGGAACTTCGCACACAAAAACGCTTGAGTCTATTTTGTACATTCAGATTGGATCGTCTTAGAAAAGATTCCTCAACAGTTTCAGTTGTTCAACAGTTCTCTTTTTCGACGATTTCGATTTATAATTGAATTTGCCCGACTTAAACTCATTTTGAAAAATTTCGCCATCGCGGATCAAATCAAGCTACAATCGTCGAATCGAATGTAAACAAAACAAACTCGCCAGCTGATGCCAAACTGTGATTAAGAAATTTGGCCCTTTTTTGTTGCCATGTAAGATATTTATATATATAGATTATTACTAATATAATAGCCCAGATCTCTCGATAACGCTTCAGCGTCACCAACAATAAAACTCGTGCCATAGCACTGCGAGATGTTAAACAGAATTATTTCATTGTTAGAGAATCTAAATTTCAGTAATTTTAAATTTAAAAGTTTAATTGTTGTTCTAATTTCAAATTTAATAGCTCTAAAATAGTGAAATAAAATTTTCTATAGGTTAATATAAAATTTATCTTGGTATGATCAATAGTTCCCAAGAAATTTTAAATTATATTAATCATGTATTTCAAATGAATTTGTTTTTTTAATGGAAAGTAGTAAATTACGTCAGTGGTATATCATGAACATGATATGGTTTGGATGGTTATTGGATTATAATAAAATTGTTAAACAACGGAAAATACTTCACATGGAATGTTGTTTACCAAGAGGTTTTTTGAATAAAGAAATATGTAAATAAAAAAAATATTTCCTGTCATAAAACATATGTTTGTTTTATTTGTTTTCGATCAGTGTTAAACATTTATCTCGCATCTATATCTATTTAACAGGGTGGCCACCCGACTGGGAAACCGGGAATAGTTGAGGAATTTCGGGAGACCGGGAAAAAACAGGGAAAAGTCAGGGAAATTTATTCTAAACATGGAATGTTTTTATTTTGATAATTCTTATTGCAGGCGACAATTTGCTGATTTTTTTTCATAAATAGAATGAAACACCATTGGCAACCAATGAAAATCAGTCATTTACTGACAGTCAAAAATGAATGCCATTTGTGTTCATGTAAACACCTCGCCCCATTTAAATTTCCGAGGGACTGAAATTTCGACTACTAGTTCAATCAACGAAGGGTTTGAAAAAAAAAACATTAAATCGTATAGTTTTGAAAATTGGTACACATGTTCGTTAGGGGCTTCTGATAAACGTACTAAAAGTCCCTGGTTCTGGGGATAAGCTCACGGCGCCATCTTGGATTTCATCCCCCTTTTTTAGTTTCTCCAGAATATCTCGAAAAGTATTCAATTTTCAAATCCTAATTGATTCAACAAATTAAAAGGCGTGAAATTCCTTTCAAATATATACTTTTATTTTTCTGCCAGCTTTAATAGTTTCGCAGATAATGGGTCTCAAAAGTTATCTAAAAGCTACGGCAAATTTTTAAATCCATTATCTCGGAAACTATTAAAGCTAAAACAAAAATAAAAGCATGTGTTTGTAGGGAATTTTATGCTCTTTAATTTGTTTAATCAATTGTAATTTGAAAACTGAATATTTTTGGAGATTCAGGAAAAACTGAAAAAGGAGGGATGAAATCCAAGATGATGCCGCGAACTCACCCTCCAGGAACGGAGTCTTTTATGTTCATATTAAGCCCCTCATGAACATGTGTACCAATTTTCAAAACTATATGAGTTAATGTTTTTTCACCCCCATTTTTGCACCTTCGTTGACTGGTCTATATGAACAGCATCGCCTTTCCTTTTGGTAGTTAAATTAGATGATATTTCTTGAGATGAAAATCTATAGTATAATCACACTCGGATGTGGAAGAAGAACCGGGATGTGGCTATATGTCCAAGAGATTCAGATAGCTTACGAGATCGTAAATTTCTCTTTATCTGTCTACAAGTTAGCATCCACACTACTGCCTGCTTTTATGATGATTTAATATCAAATAGGAGTTATACCAGGATTAGTTTGTTTTTTCATTTCTGGAGATCTTTTCATTGAATTATGAAGAATTTGAAATTAGTGCTAATATTTTCTTTCGGCATTTTTTTTTATTTTGTGTATATTTTTTTTCTCTGAGTGTTGGGAAATCAGCAAAGTGATGGATTAGTACAAAAGGGGATATGACGCCATAGTAATTTTTTTTTTAAAAATTCAAATAAGATTTTTATTTATTTAATTTTAAATGTTAAATTAAGGTTTTTTCTCCATTTTCGTGAATTTTATTTTTTCTCTCATTTTTGTCTTTGATGTTTTATTTTATTTATTTCTCTTTAGGGTCAGGTGGGGTAAAATGGGTCACTTTTTAGCTATTTTCACATTCAAAGTTTTGTAGCAATAAAATCATAAAATTTTCCCATTTTTTTCAATTGCATCTTGTCATTACATTCCTTCAGGACATTTTTATGTAATTTTAACAATTATTTTGTAATTATAAATTAATTAAACTTAGCTTGAATAGCTTTGACTCATTTTACCCCATCTTGGGGTAAAATGGGTCACAAATGAAAAATGATGCTTAAAGAATATATTTATTAGGAAATACATTAAAATAAAAAGGTGGTCTGTTACATAATCTGATAAACAATACAATATTCAAATTTTAAAGTAGTATTGTTCACGGTTATTGCAAAATGGCTCTTCTAAAACTTTTACAACATCGGTTTTTTCTACTCTATCAATATCCTCTTTTTTCAGGAAAAACATAAAAATTCCCTATTCTTGATTTGTTTACATACTTCACATGTATATCAGCACCATCAATATGTGTGATTTGACCAACAAATCTTTTCATAGACTACCCATTTTCCAGGAAAAAGTTCACTTATATTCTTGACCATCTTGCAATCAGATCAATTGTGACGTGTCCTTACTGGTCACGACTTAGGTTCAGGATATCTTAGAGAGTGAGAGACAAAGATTACTTCAAAAAAATACAAATTTATTAAACACACAAAAATTAGGCAAGATGATCTGCTGTAAGCACGAGGAAAAACAACACACATTCAATGCAGTCCCGACATTACACTGTCTTGTTCGCTAACCGGAGGTTCGACACCCAACACTTGTAGAAAGAACGGCTTCGTGACGATATGAAGATTCCCATTCAAGGCGGGGCAAAACAACACACTTCACAGTCAGAGTTCCTCTCGCTCTCGTCGTGGACTCAGTTCCAATACTGGATGCCAAGCAGCGATTCTCCGGAACACCTCAGCAACGGGATCAGTCTACAAGTTAGGTCTACATACGGTAGTCGCTAGGACTCAAGAAAGGAACACATGAGTACAATCATAGAAACACAAATAATATAAAAACTTCAAGAAAACTACAGGTCATCTCACAGAAATGGTTGAATGAGACGGCAGACACTCGGCTGTCAGGCGGCACACCCGGAACAGACACGCTGGGAACACTGGACACTCTTAATACATCCGAGTTTCGACCGGCTTCTACTGCCCCAACGATGCACCACTCAAGTCACCGACTGATGAAGATACTGACACTGGAACTCACACTGACACACTGATTTCCCTCACTCTTCCACAGGCTTATATACCCGAAAGTGACGTCAAGCTCCACCTCACTTCAGTTCTACCACAGCGATTTCCCGTGCGGCACCCACCTAAACCGGAAACCAAAAGATCACTCGAACCCCACAAGCCTCTCGATCCAAACCTGTCAAAGGATGCTAGGTCAACACGTTCCGTAGTTCCGCGACTGATCCATTAGCATGGTTCGAATATAATGTGGTCCGTTACACAATTTGTTGTGGAGTGAGATTTTTTTTTTGTTCATGTTTTAACTGTGGCAGTTCGAAGTTCATATTTTTCTTTTTCAGTCGTTCTAATTGTTCTTCATGAAGACGTTCAATTACATCGGGTTCTGTCATTTCTTCTCTAGCTCTGTGTTGGACTCTTTTTCTTTTCTTTTTTGAATTAATAATAGTAGCTTTAGTGGCACTTGATTGTACAGATGATAGAGTTGTTAAACTAACATTGTTTAAATTTAACACTTTATATGTAACAATTTAAAATTAAATTTATAGTTTAAATTTAACAAAATTTACTGCAGTAGACCTATACCGAAAAAAAGAAGCAGCTAAGCCTAACTATGACCCATTTTACCCCATCTAAAACAGATTGAAATAAAAAAGAAAATATTTAATATTTTTCTTATTTGATTGGCTTGAGATGTTTTCCAAAGCTTCTTTTATGAGAAAATACTTCAAATTTCCACTGTTATTTATTAAAATATAGGGATTTTCAGAAGTTATAGTAAACCATGTGTTTTGCACACCACCATCCACAGCTTGTAAACAATTCTTCTTCTGTTGGAATATTCATGAAACTAACTTTTTTGAAGATGAAAAATGTTGCCAACATATTGATAAATAATATTACAAATATTAGTTTACAAAAATCAATTTCAATTTTATTTACATTGAGTTATTTATAAAACGACCCATTTTACCCCATCTGACCCTATATATTGTCCATTTTGAGCCGTATTGAAGGAAGTTGGTTGGAATAAAAAGTTGCTTTTTATCTTTTGCAAACTATTCGATTCCATTCGTGTGACAGAATATTATGCTTCTGTGTTTTAATTTATAAACATCAGTAAAAAATCGTTTTCTTACATTTTTTTTCTCTGCCTTTTTATGTTTTATTTTGCAACGTATATTTTTATTGAAATTTTGATCATCCTAAAGATTTTTTAAGTTTATAGTTTTAATCAGAAAAATCTGGAAAATTCGGTACAGTAGAATTGTTCATTGTAAAGATGTATTAGTTATTTTATAGCTTATTGTTTTAAATAAATGTTCTTTTTAAAAACATTTTGCTTTTTTATTCAAACCATACTGACGTGAATGAATACTTAGTATGGCCAATATACAGGTGATTTTTTTCTATGTTTGATAGGCTACCTCCGAAAAAGTCGGAAATTTTTTATAAAACCTGGAAAAGTCAGGGAAATTGAAACAGCAAAAATGATGGCCACCCTGTTTAAACACATCAAATTTGACAGGAAATCTCTCAAATGAAGAAGCGATTTGCATCCGTCGTACCATGACGGGTGATTTTCTAGTAAAAAAAATATTCCCCTTTTGAGATGATAAGAATAATTAAAAATAACACCATATTATGGTCAAATATTTAATAAATAAAACTAAACTTAAATTATAAATTAATATTATAGTGGCTTGAGTAATTTTACCTTATGAAAATTTCTCTTTTATTCATTTTTTCTCTTAAAAGCCTTAGGCCCAAAGTTATTCCAGGCAGCACATCAAACATTTACAACAGTACAAAGTTGTAAATAAATATCTATCGTAAAACTCAACTTACTCATTAATCTCTGTGTTTCGAACATCAATTTGTTTTTTGTCTTTGATTCCGGCTGAAGTTTCTCAATCATTTATAGTAGTTTGATTCGGCTCATTTGGCTTGGGTGATGACACTTCTTTAACCTTCTGAGTGCCTAATTATTTTGAACTTTTAGCTATCAGGTTAGAAAACTTAGCTTTTATAGTAAATGAATTGATACTTTTTGTATTTAATTATATCTTTGAAATCTTAAAAACACTTTATCTATGGTTGTTTAAGAAAATGTACATATAAATATGAGCTATCTGCTTTTGAACTGAACATGAAAAATGGAAAAAGATGCTTGCTCCGCTCGGAGGGTAAGCGTTAAACTCCTTTTCTTCTTCCTCCAGTCGCCAAAAAAGAAAAGAAAGGGGGGAAAAAAAAAGGGTTA
This sequence comes from Araneus ventricosus, assembly GCA_013235015.1. Lineage (NCBI taxonomy): Eukaryota > Metazoa > Arthropoda > Arachnida > Araneae > Araneidae > Araneus > Araneus ventricosus. The sequence continues at coordinate 77,323 of BGPR01004769.1, forward strand.
GCTGGGTAATAAAGGGTTTGGTTAGAAATAGTATGCCTACAGTGTAGCTTTATGATATAGATGCAATATAATATGCCTAAATATTATACTCTTTAGAAATACTGTATTACAAAATAATTAAATATTACAGTAAAGATACTTACCTTAAATTGAATGAAACTGTCATCGCTGCTCTCACTTGATGTGGAATGGATGAAATCGTTTTCATTGCCTGTGTTGCAGGAAAACTTTCTAGATCACACAACTTATTTATCATGTTGCTATAGTAATGAATTTAACTTGATTCCATTGTAAAACAATACACAAAACTTTTATAATGAATGCAAATCCTCGTTAGTGCTGAAACAAACATTCATAGCTGTCGTGTTGCTGTCTTTTTGAAATGAAGACACCAGATTTTAGAAAAATGATTCTATTCAGACTTAGACACACACAATACAAGCAACACACATAAAAGATACAGTGCGGTACGTTGCACCTTCAGAGCTATTCCAAAAATAATGACCGCAACTAGGCCTAAATATCTCGCCTCGCTTCTCGAGGTCGTCACTCAAAACTGACTCGTTTACAGAAAAGCAACCCTAAACTAGCAAGGAGTTGCGCCAAGCGTCCGATCAACCATCGGACGCTTAACGGTAGCCAAACACTACAATAGTCTATTAAAACAATGATACATCTGTGATCATTGGTCAATATAAAAGCAGATGGAACCTTCTTGAACTGAAAAGTATAAATATCTTCTGCAGTGATAGAACCTTCTCACGAAGAAAACACAGATAGAACTTTGTCAAACTGAAAAGCATAAATATTGTTTGCAGTGATAGAACTATGGCATGCTAATACTTCATTTATTTACCACTAGAATTCAAGTAAAGTCAGTTCCTTGTATAAAAGAATAAATTCCTTTTCAGTGAAAATCTTAGAGCCTTGTTAAACCAACGGCCATCAAGGACAGGGGCGGCATTCTGTCAAACCAACAGAGCATATTGTAAAATCCAGTTTTATTAATCTTTAATTTTTTTTCATTTAAAATTTAGGAAATATTTCATTTGCAATCAAAAGTAAAATGTTTTTAAAAAATATCTATTTAATTTTTATATTTGGTCTGAAATTTTTCGAATATTCTGCTAAATCACTATTCGTTACATCCCCAATATATATATTAATATATATTTTGTGCATTATAAGATATGTAGAATTACAACATTTCTCTTGATGGATTTTTATGTTTTCTTCATGTGTTTATTGCAGGTAACTTGAATGAAACTGCTGCTAGTGACAAGTGGGACCGAATAAAAGTGATTTGTTGTCAGCCTTACAGGAAGAATACTCAGTTTGGACTGTCATTCCTTTCATTGCGTACAAATGAGCTCATGACAGAGTTTAGCATCAATGATCAATCAAGTTTAAGTGACAAAAATGACAGGTAATTGTTCAGGTTTGTTTTCTTACAAAAAGAGATATTATTACCTCAAATCTGATTAGGAGCAATGAAATATGTTGTGCAGAAACTTCAATTCAAGATGATTAGTTAAAAATGGAGTAAAAACTGTTACAGTTTTCAAAACTTTGTTAGAAACGGATATCTGTGATAAAAGGGTAATATGTGTATGCAAAACTAGGGAAAAGAAAGAAAGAATCTGCAGGTTTTGGCAGAGATTTAACCCCTTTGGAACGAACATCTGCTGAAGAAAACGCTCTCACAGGATGGAAGCTGGCAAGCACCAACTGTGCCCACTGACCGAAGCATTTTCTCCCGCTAAGCCGAACATGCATTAAATTTTGTAAAAACTATGCATTATATAATAATGCATAAAAAGTACCTTAACATAGAAATGAAAAAAGTTTAATTAAAATACTTGATTTTTAATAATAAAAAATAAAAATATAGTGTATTTCACTATAATTGAAAGTATCTAAATAAACACTAGATTATTGATGCAAAATATGAAAACAGGAAAAAATAAATATTTACATTTAATATAAAATACTTCAAGAAAATTGCAATAATTAACTCTTCAAAGCCTTATGAAAAATATTTTAGTACTCCACTGGCATGACAGAATTGGAACCGATATAATAGCACTATCCTCTTCTAAATTTAGAATTTGAAGATTCAGAACTATCTGAGGAACTCTAATAATTTATTGCTTTGTCACTATTATCGGGAAAATCCATAGATGGGTCATTTAAAAATTTACATTACCTCCTTGGAAAGATAACACGTTCTTTTAGCCATAACTGCACAAATGAAACTGAGAGGCATAAAAACCTTGACAGAATATCTCCCATAAAATCCAAACCCAAGTGAGAGAACGAATTATAAACAACAACCACACCAAAATGAGTTAAAGAGCTCCTTGGCATGTGCTTCTCTTTAAACGTGTTTCTGTTTATACTCCCGAAAATCCAGCGATTCTAATCCAATGATTCACAGATACATGACTGACTAGAGGAAGAGAAATATTAATGTATAGGACCAATCTTTGAAAGAAACATGGAATAGTAACGCCATCTGATGGGAAAACATTTTGTTCCAAAATCCCAATGCATATATGCGGTGCTCGTCCCACACAGGCAATTTCGCAGTAACACACGGATGCGGCGCTTGGCCCTGAGAGTGTTGGTGTTATAATTAAATTCTTCTCAACTTCAAGATAAACATGCTGACACCATCTTGCACAGTGGGAATTATAAATAAGCTGTTGTCAGCAATACGATATCATTGGGTGAACAGCCAATTAGATTTTTCACTGTAGTTTTCAGTGTGCAGAATGGCATCAGTAATATGCAAATTGTCCAGGAGGGCGTATATAAATATGAGATCGATCTCATCTTTTGTATTCTTATTCTTGCAATAAGACTGAAAGTCTCACAGTTTGTTTAAACTGTTTATTTTCCACTTGTAAATAGTCATCAATAAATGTCTCTGTCTTCAAAATGCTTGTCGTCTTTTAAAAGTTTTTCACACCAATGCTTTTAGATTCCAGTGATGCTTAATGGCCACTCTGCTAAGCCTAAACCATCATTGACGTTCAAAGGCCATCAGAGAGGAATCTAGTGCAAACACAAATTTATGGCGCTCGGCCTGAAGGGGTTAATGCAAAATTTTTGGCTTCTTGGATACAACTTTCAAACATTAAGAGTTAAGTGAAAATATAAATAATGTTGAAGTGCTAAGAGAAGGAATAAAGTACATTTTGTAAAATTAATATTGATTAGAACTTAATTAATTTTGATTAGGTATTAATCTTGGATTGTTTAGACACCTCAACCCCACCCAGTGTAATATACTGCAAGATTTTGTTTTCCAAATAAAACCAGCTTTTTCATCCCTGTATACTTTCTGTTATTTATAAGATGATGTACATGCAACAGTTTGATAAAATCTGTGGTGATATAGATATATGTTGATAAAAATGGCAGCTTATATATAGTGTTGTCAAAATTACTATGAAAATGATGTTGAGCGATGCTATATCTTGGAACCTATAAAAGTAACACCTATTTATATTTAAAATCTTTGCCCTGGATAATCAAAAGCTACTATCAAAATATTTTCTCTAGATACTGTCTCGTGAAATACTTGGCAGTTAGTGAACAGTTGTAGAATTTTTCAGTTTTTAAAATGCAATTTGTTAATCAATTCAAATTTACTGTTTCTCATATTTGATGCCTCCAAGTCATTTAATTTCTTTATCCTCAATCTCTTGAGTGTCACATTGACTTAATGGCACAGTCTCATTTTTTTAGGATTAGAGGGTCATAGATATGATAGCCAATTCCATCTGAGATCAACTGTGTGTTGGTTTAGTGCAGTGGTGGCGAACCTGTGACCCACGGGTCAGACACTGACCCACGAAGGCTTTTTAAATGACCAACGCATTGGCTTTTATAAACTTATTTTTTATACCATAAAAGAGAACAGAAAATTGCAAATATTAAAAAAATTAAAGTATAAATATCTAATGTCGAATTTATATATAAAAAAAGTTTCCAAATGGACAAAGGCTACCAGATTTGACATTAAATATACTTTTATCAACTTTATCATACATGCACATATCTATAACTGTGTTTATTAATGAAGAGTATGTTATATGTGCTTTTATTTATTTCTTGTCCATTCAAATACTCAGTGCAGAGGTGCTATGGGGCATGACGTCACCTGGTGCAGTAATTCATGGTATCACCCCATTGATATCAATTTTTTAAGGCCAAATTGTATTTTCTGCTCTTCATGTGTAAAAATAAAAGTTATAAAACAAAAAGGAAATATAAATTTTTTAGAGGATTTTAAAAAATGAGAACAAAAAAGTTCAACTGTCAAGTTTTCTGCTAACAAATTTTCGGTGTTTCCAAATTATTGGTTCCCTTTTTACTATACCCCCCCCCTTCCTTTCCAAGTGATGCCACTGACTTAGTGCCTCACAGGCTAGTATTAAAAAATTGATAACAAAATTTGACCCACGTCTCAAAACGGTTGGCCATCACTAGTTTAGTGCTTGTGACATGCACCAAATCTGAATTGGTTGTCTTTTATTTAAAACAGTGTTAATTTATATTTACCTAGGTGATTAAAGAGCATATTTATCATGTACTAAAATAAAATTAATGGTAAAATTGAAGCATCAGTTTTTAATCAAGTTTTTAGCTATAATGCCACTGCATCTTCTGAACAGAATAAAGCAATTTTTAGCATTTTTTATACCAAAAGATTTTAATATCGGAAAGCTAACTTTTGATTTATTTTATTTGTATTATTTTTACTATTGAAATTGCAAAAATTAATTGTACAGAACATTTGGCAAAGATTTTAAATTCAACTCAAATAGCTGATGTATATGTTTATCATTTCTAGATCTCCTTTTAAACGTTCTAAAGAATATGGGCCAGACCTCACATTTACTAGAGGGAAACAACTTCTGAATGCTTCCAGATCAAAAATAACTCAAGGAGAAGAAAAACCACACTCTGCTACTGTGAGTATAGACTTTAAAACTAAGCAATTTTTCTAAAAAGTGAAATTAAATCCTTTGTACTTTCTCCACTTTTTATAGCTTTTGTATTTTAATATTTTATAATTGTGTTTTTAAAAATAAATGTCCAGAAACATGAAAAAAAAAAACACCATATTTTTAACTGAAGTTTTGTAAAAAGTTGAAAATACTTTATTATTGTGTTGTTTGTTCTTGGATTTTGAAACCCTCCACACTTTTACACATGCACCAACCACAATTGATATCACCAAAATAGGGTTGAAATGAAAAATTGAGGGGGAGATGTTTACATTTTGCTTAATGTGATCCAATAAAGAACTTCTGAAATGCGTCCATCTTGCTCATTGCCTGTCACCAATTTCCGGAGTAAAATCGTTCAAAAGTGAGATTCTTGTCATTTTGAAATGACACGTATGTGTTTGTTTCTCTTGGTGTTTAGTCCTTTCCTCATTTATTTAGTAGAAATTTTAGTAGTTTTTACATAAAAGTATAAGTTCTTGCATCATTTATCCTTTTACAATACTTTCCATATAGTTTTTCTAAACTGTAGTGCAGAATTGCATACTTGTATCTTGTTTTATTAATTTTTCTTCAAAATGTTATATTCTAGTTTGAAGAAGATGTCAATGTCTTTCTTATTGCTTGTCTGGGAGAAGAAAATGAAAATAAAACATTGGAAGGTAACATTTATTAAATATTGTTTTATTGCAAAATAATTTAAATTTTCTTTCTTTTGTAATCTTCAGGATGTGTTTATTAATTATTTGTGGTTTTTTTTTTAGATTACATGAAGGAATTTGAAGAGCAATCTCAGCAAAGGATGAATACTGCTGAAAAGGTCATTTTTAGAATTAACTACATGAAAATTCGTGGTAATGCATTTATTTCTGAATATAACCCCGAAGATTCTTTCTCGCGGCAACAAGATTCAAGAACAGAATCCTCACTTTTTAATCCTAAAAGCAACTCGGACGAGTCAGAAGTTCCATCGTTTGATTTGCAGTTATCCACTCCTAGAAGACGAAAATTGTCCGACTCGGATGAAGCTGACAAGATGAAAAGGGCACTGAAGCGTTTGAAAACACCTGCAAGACCTTCAAAAGCGGCTGAGATACTCAATGTCAGGTATTGTTAAATAATTTTTTTTTTCTTCAGAAATTAATTTCCACGTATGCAGATTTGTTGATACCTTGTTTCGTAAAATTGATTTAAAATATATCCTTATCTTTAAAAAATGATTAAATATTAGTTCTCAAATTATCTGCAGTTTTTCCAAAAGTCCATTATAGCATCAGCTTGCATTCAACTGATTAAATTTGTCGCTTACTATAGGCAACTATTCTTGTTCTAGAAAAGAATTGCTCTTTTTGAATAACTCAGAATTTTAAATTTTTCATTACTCTATATTTGTTAGGGTCCCTCATTTGTAATGCATATGGTACACAAAATAATTAGAAGAATTAACTTTTATGCTATATATTAAGTTATGTGTGATCAGATCTGAAAATTAATACAGACTATCCTTAAAAAGTACTTTTTCTGGGAGAAAATTACAAAATGTAGAATATAACTAGAATTCCAGCCTTGTTATGTTAAGGGTAAAGAAAGTCATTGAATTGTTGCAACCTCACAGACAGTGAAAAGTTAAAACATCGAAAATATTTTTATGCATTCTGTATCAATACGAATCATAAACTGAACATTTGTGTGCATTTTACGAAAAAGAAATGGAAACCTCCAAAACTTGTGGTTTAAAAATCCGTGCACTTTATATTTCATGGAGTACTTGATATTGGAGCATAATTAGTTTATTAATTTTTTTATTGTTATTATTTAAAAGAATCAACTTGGTGGATATTGCTAATCATTAAAAGTAGAAGGTTTTTCATTTATATCAATCATAGTCAAAAACGATTGTCCATGTGTATTATGCAACCTGAAATCTTGTTTGGCATCAATGAAAGTCTTCTAAAAATATCCAAAATTATCTTTTTCAACTAATGATGTGTCATTGTTTTGTGTGTGTTTATTAATTCATTCACTCATTCTGCCAGTTTTTATTGTGAGGTTTTCTATAGCATTTACTTCAGAAATTAGTATCCTGTTCACATACACAAGAATTAAGACACCCAGGTATAATACCAAAAAATCGTAATTGAAAAAAAAAAAAAAAATGAGTATTTCTTTTTATTTTGTATGCAAGAAAATAAAAATATTTAAGAATGTTATCAGAAATATAAGACATGTTATGAATAATGTAAAAATTCTGTTATCAGAGGAACTAATTAAATTTGTTATATTTTACTCCCCAGTCCTGAGGATTTCATTCAGTCTGATGGTGTACAACCCTCAACATCCAGTGGAGTTACATATGTTGACTGCCCAATATGTAGAGGTAAGTCGGAACATTTATATAATCTGGTTAAATACCAGAGAATTTATATATCTTGAATTTTCGAGAAATTGGAACAAATAGATAATTAATAAAAAGGAAACAATAAAAGAGCGGCGAAGGAAAAATCCAGCGCTTGCCGCCACCACATTCTTCTCAAATTTTCAATGTGTGACGTCATTCTGCTACAGATTCTTCATTAGCTCTTTGCCGCAGTATCATGTCCAGGCTTGTTGACTAGTGACTATCTGATAGTTGTATCTCGTGTTTAGTCTAAAAAAAACTTTCAAGTCATATTCAATGACTAGGCTGATATAAAAAGAAACACTCTATTAAAAACATTATAGTCAACTAGACTAAAAGTTAAATCAAAATCACTTAACAGTTTAATAATCATCATTAAGCATTTGCAGCATTTAGCTTACTCTTAATCCCAATCCTAATAAATTTAGACTTCTGCCTAAAGTAAATGTCTATTAATCAGGGATGAGATTTTTTCGCGAATTTCCGCTTTTTTTGTTATTTTGAAGAAATTCCGCTTTTTCTTTCTTTTTTTTCTCTGAAAATTCCGCTTTCACGCAAAGAAAAGAAACCTTCATATCTTCCGTTTTCGAAAGAAAATTCTGGGAAAATATGCTCGACCGTGCAGCTTAACTCCTCCGGCTAGGAAACTAGCTGATTCATCTTCTACTGACAAATCAACATTATATCGGCAAGCACTACAAGGATGAACATTCCAACATTCAGTGCCATTCCAAGTATTAAATACCACCTTTTTGCAGAAAACAAAACCTCTGTGGCATATTTTGCAAAAAAAAAAAATTTTTTTTTGCATGAACATATTTGAAAAAAAAAAAACAAATTAGTTGGAAACTTAAGGTCATCTTGTAGGGCGTACCAAGATGAAGAAATAAAAAAAATGGAACAAAAACAAATAAATAAACTACATAAAAAAAGAAACTCTTGTCAAAAGAGGCAGCTAAAAAGCTGTGTGTAAATGCAACAAAAAAGCAGAGAATAAGACATAAATAAAACTTGATTTACCTAGGCATTCTAGAGATAGTGTAGTCCCGAGAACTATGCCAGTAATTAAACAGAGAGATACTAATGAAGACTGTGCAAAAACTTTAGCCTCTACTGAAAATAAACTTGCAGAGGATGCAAACACATCCTTTATTGAAGAAAAATCTCTCAAAGATAGGAGCCCTCCAAAACAAGGGGTGAAGTGTATTAATGGAGATCTGTTACCAACAAAAGCCACACAATTAAAAAAACGGAAGAAAACTACTTCTTTAACAATTAAGGAAATGTTTCAAAGGGTTTCAAATAAAAGAATGCTAAATGAATCTGTCATTGTAACTATACAATATCTCGACCCCTCTTGCTTTATAAGGTGCAAAATCATTGTGCTGTTACTTTTGCAAAAATTTATAAAAATAAAAGAAATAAAACAGAAAATGGTATATGATACATTATTATAATTTATAAAGAGCTAATACACTTTACACAATTGCATGAAGCAAAAGAAATTATTTGTCCTTTTTTAAATTTATTTTTTGAGCTAACTTTTATCAAAAGGCTATTAAATATAATTTTTCTCAGACTTCTGTTGGGTGTATGTTGAATCACAGTGATGTATAGGTGGTAAATGTTTTAATGTCTAATTTTGTATTTTCTGATGCACCTGATGATGTGTTAAACTTGGTTGTTAACTTTTAATGTGAATGATTTAATAATAATTTAATGTTCTTTTCCTTATTTATACATGCTGAATTATAAATAATTAAGTTATTAATTATTATATTAAAATTCGAAGGTAAACAAACGTATGTATGTATGTCCGGCTATCTTCTCACGAACCGCTGAATGGAGAGCACGCGGAAAGTACCAAAAGATGGGGAATAATCCAAGGAATCCATTTCGGCCATTTAAATTCCGAAATTACAATTAGTTAAAAAGATATTAATTAAAAACGTCAAAATGAATGAATTGACGTGCTGCCATCTATTGGCAGAATGGGGAATTCATTTCACGACGGATTGTTTATTTTCCCTATTATTAGTTTTCGCATCCGGTGTTGCATTTTTTCTTTATTTATTTAACGGAAGTTGGTATTTCCTTTTGAGCGATCTTCTGTGTTTGTATTTATTAACAATTGAAAAAAATTCGTTTTCCTGCATTTTTCTTTCTTTTTTTTTGTCGTACGGTGTTTCGCAACATTTACGTTCGTTGGGGGAAAATATTTAATCATTTTTATCCGTTTTTTTCATCATTATTCGTTTTATTTTTTCTTTTGCAAAACAAATATGCTAATCTGTTTTAATTTATAAGCATAAGAATTCTCGCGTTTTCATTCAAACCAAACTGCTTTAAGGTAGTAAAAAGGCTAGAACTGAAAGTTTTAAGTCAACAAGAGAGGATTCAAAACAGATTTACGTTTGTTGGAGAAGCTTAGTGACGATATTTGTAGGGAAAAAAACGGAGGCGGGCATATGAAGAAATGTGGATTCCGAGAAATGCTGGGTTATTAACTATAAGGTAACTAAAAGATTGGATTTAAAAATTTTAATTAAACAATATAGAATTCAAAGGATTTTTTACGTTTTGGGGGAACGTAACGTTTACGTTAGCGACAATATGTGTAAAAAAATAAACCGGAGGCGGGCATATGAAAATTAGTAATAAAAAGACTAGATTTGAAAGAATATTTACATTTGTTGGGGAAAGTAAGTGACAATATTTGTTGAAAAAAAATGGAGCCGGGCATATGAAAATATGGATCCCAAGGTCTCACGTGATCTCACTTCTCTCCGCCCGGGAATATCCCATTATTCAATATTGCCCGTGCAACGCCGGGCCATGCAGCTAGTTAATTATTATAGTGTAATATTTTCGTTATATTGCGTGTTCTATGTTTTACTTCTTAAAACATCCTTTGCGTATAAATTATGGTACAAATGTTTTGCTCGCGTATGATTTCAGTCTTTTTCCTTTTTTGCCAATCTCATCCCTGAATAATGTGCGTATAGTAAAGGTATGGGGAATTCTAAGAAAACTAATTAGCCTGTAAAAGCAAAGTGGAGAAGCAATTGCTGAGATGTATTGCTTGCATTTATAGAGATGCCTTATTTACTTAAACCCGAAAGTGAATCAGTGCTGCTGCAAATGCTTAGTGGTTAAAATCAGTGAGAACCATCTTAAAAATATCTGGGTTCTAAAAATTCGGACCTCGATCTAAGATCAAGTTTTGTAACACTATCGCCATAGGTTTTCGGCGCACATGCTGCTTTGACTGTTTAGCGCACTAGGGAGAATTTGTTTATCTCTTCTGCCGATCGTGCCGTGTTAGGGTTGTCTCTGAAATGTTTTTTAAATTTTTTTGTGCGTACATTTCTTTTTCCACCAGTCCAGATCTGATGTCATTGAAGAAATATCAGACTGTATTTACCAAAGCCTATTCCGATGAATATTCGTTTATTCGCTTCGAAAAAAGAAAAATCGTATGCATTTTGTACCATTTGCACGTGTGATTTTTCAATTACTTTCGGAGGCAAGTATGACATTTGTAAGCACATCGCATGGCAAAAACATTTTTAGCTTGGTTACTAAGACACACACAAAATTTAGATCCTCGCTTTCAAATCAGACTTTGGGAAATTTGTTGACTGTGAAGTCAAGAATGCAAGAGCCTTGTTTTAAAAGAGAATTTGATGTTCAATTTTTAAAGAGGGCAAAATCTGCAACAACTCCTTTAAAGGAGTAAAAGTACATTATCATGTAATTTGTAAATAGGACTTATTTGTAAGTAGAACTCAACTGTAAATATGAAAGAAACTATAATCAAGAAATATATATATATGAAGAAATGTAAATCCATAAATTAAAGCTATGAAATACAAAAAAATATGTAGGTAAGTCAATATTTTATATTGGTAATATTGTCTGGATATAAAATATGTATGGAAGAGTGAGGACTGAAAAAATTGTCTTTTAAAAAACTGAAACAGCTAAGCAATTTTTAAAAGTAAATACATTTTCATTTATTTTGTAAAAAAATAAAATTTTGAGAAAAATTAGCCAAAATGAAAGATTGTTTCATTAGGCCCCCTCCACCTTATTTGTACACGAGTTTAATAAATGAAATGTTGGCCCCGCTGCATATTTGCTATCATGTATGTATAATTGAAAATAGTGTATGGGAGGAAGGGATTGGACATATTGGCACTGCCCTGGCTTCGATGTTAAGCTGTTTAATGATATGAAAACATTTGAGGACAATATGTTATCATTTTGATATATATGTATAATGACTTAGAAATTTTTCCAACCTTAAAATAAATCCTTATTTTCTCATCTTTAAAATAAATACTTTTTAACAGCAGTTAATTTTTAATTACGAACAAATTACTTCTACTTCAATCCTATGATAAAAGCACTCCTACTTTAACTAGAGTCACACTATTTCTCAAGCCTCAACTTCAGTACTTTTCCCTTTTCAGTGTTATAAAAACTCCCCTTGTTTGTGTAACTTCCTCTTTTGTAATCATGTAACACATTAAGCAACTCTTGCCGTTTTAGGCGTAATTCTTTACTCCTGGCCATGGCTTTAATGTTCCCAAAATCTTTTAAAAGTTTATTCTATTATTGAGTACTCTATAACTAATTTAATTGTGCCTATTTTCGAAATGTAATAAATTGTTTTGGACTTGAATGACTGCAATCTTTGACTGCCTCTACACTTCAGTTAAGGGAATAACATTTTATATATATATATATATATTATACTCATTCTAGCTGAATACTTAACAGATATTCAGCCAAATAAGTTCTTGGATAATAATTTTTCAAAAACGTGATTTTAAATATATTTAAGAGTGAATATTGCAGAATTACATTATCTCGTAACATTTACCCAGTTTTAAGTTGCATGGTACATAAATGTATTTAAAAGTGTTACATATCATATATCATCATAAAACCTAAATTATGATATAAGAACAATAATTTTTTAGCAGTTTCAATTGGTTTCATATACATTACCAGCTTCAGAAAATGCACACTCACTGTATATTGTGCTGGAGGAGCTGAAAGGTATTTTCTTGCTAAATTTGCAAACCTTGGAGAATTTTCCCCCAATTAAGTAGACATTCCCTTCCAGCTATTAGAAGTTCTTTATCAAAAAAGGAATTTACTTATAATAATTTTAATTTATTTTCTGAATTTTCGTCTGTATTTGTCGCTGCCATGTTCTGCAATGATGACTCTTATTTCTATGAAGCAATCACAAAATGATGAGGGATTCTCATTTCTTATTGGAAATTAAGGTATTTAAAATATTACAAAAATGTATCAGGGTGTTAACTTTTTTTGAATATACAAATAAATGAAAAATCTGTTTTATTAATCTTTATTTTTTTATTTAAATTTTGAGAAATATTTTATTTGCAATCAAAAGTAAAATGTTCTAAGACCTTTTTACTCACTCTGTATATTTATGAGAAATTGTAATGGAACAATTTTATTCTGATATCTTCTTCTATCCGCTTATACATGCATATAGAAATGCTTTATAAATAACTTTTTATGGTTCCCTTTGTTAGAGAATTAATAGAATTGCATTCTGTTTCATTTCAGAATCTTTCACTTCTCAAGAGATTGAAAGACATGCATCAACATGTGGAGACTTGACAGGAGATGTAGAATATCTATATTCCAGCAAGCCCAATGCATTGCATTCAGAAGAAAGTTTTGTCACTTGTTTGTTCTGTGACGAATTGTATCCTGAGGGATTCATGTATTCGCACATGGATCGGTGTGTTCTGAAATGAAATTAACATTCCTTAGATTTCTTTTATATTTTGTACAAATAATGTTAAAAAGTCAAATTTTTTATGAAAATATTGAAGATGATTTTATTAAAATATCTTGCGCTTGGGTGCAATTATTGAAATGTATTATTATCATGCTGGACTTGTTAGCAATTTAATCCATCAGTGTCTAAATCGAAGTTTTTACAATGACGTTTCCATTAGTTCTATAATAACACTTATCAGTCACTGTGAAATGAAACTATCCAAGAGATGTTTTTTCTTTTAACAAAACAACTTGTATAAAACCAGCATCAGGATATGGACTATACTTTTCACCTATTTGCATACAGAAATTTCCTTACACAATAAATGTTGAATTTTTATTGGTGGAAAACATCGGCTAAAGTTTGTAAAGAAAGTATCACATGGCTTATTCAATAAAAGAATACTTTTAAAAATGTGTGTGTTTGAATGTATGAATTTCTGACAAACCTTTGAGATATTTTTATGAATCTAAAATTCTTTGGAATATTTTATAATTTTCTAAAAATTTGAAATAAATTAAACTTTATATAATGAATAATATAAGTGATGCAGTTATAAAAATAAAACTTCAACCAAAGGGAAATTTTTAAGGATTTAAAGATATTTGATATTTTTAATTAATGTAAATTTTAAAACTTGAAGAATTTCTGTGGTGAAATTAAAACTAATTGAAGAAATCTGAGAGTTTAATTTAGTAGAATAATTTTTGTTTACAGCACCACAAAACATTGTAAGTAAATCTTGTCTGCATTTTTATATGAAACACATCTCGCTGGAAATTTTTTTATGTTCTGTGTTTGTAAGATCTTTATTACAAAAGATGCAAAAAAAGAAGGAAATAGGAAGAATAACTGTGAAGTTCTCTTTACAAAGTCTGTATTCTAAGAAAAGAAATAAAAGATATGTGGTTTGAGTTATGGCTAGAAATTCCTTTTAATAAATTCTGACTAGAAAGGTTTTATTCAAAATCGCATACTGCATGAATTTTCCACCAAAACAATCTTTTCAGATATCGGAACCTGATAATTAATTTTAAATTTTTGTTCTAAATTACTTAAAAGTATATACTTTCTCCTGTGAAAAGATCTTCATGAAAATGAAATTTTAATGCTGTTATACTTATTACTGAATTTTTTTAAAATGTGGTTCTCGTCTGTGGGTAACTCATTTAGAACTCTCTTGAGAGTTGGACTGGGCAGTTATGGCTGATTTTAGTCTGTCTAATAATTTTTTAATACTTCAAAAGTTTTGAAAAGAAGCACAGTAAATCAGGAAGTGAAAAGGTTTTTAAAATGGACTTGTGTTTCGTCATATTTTATCTGCCTTTATTGAAAATGAATGCCGATTTTTTTGGTATTTTGAATGTTTCCCTTATTAAAAGAAAATTTAAATTGTGTTTCTGTATTACGAGTTGTAGGATTGTAGTGCGAATTGAATCTCAATTAATATGGTCTTGGAAGCAATTGGAGTAGTCCTGTCCCTTGTAAACTTTTTGGAAATTGTAATAGCTTTAGAAATAGATAAACAATTTCCAAATAAAAATATTGTAATAGAAATCTGCAACAATAAGCACCTTCAGGTACCTAATTTCCAAATCGCTTGTTAACTGCATAACCCTGCTTATTTCTGTAAAAGAATAAGTTTGTTGTGTGAGAAATTGTTTTCAGCTTGCAATCTAAATCTTTTTTCCGTATATCTATATAAATAAAACACACACCAGTTTTTTCATATGATATAGAAATAGAAACTTGTAAATTATTTTGAGGTTTTTTTCCTGTTACTTAAAAATTATTCAAAATTTTACTACTTACTTTTAATGGTTGATAGAGATTTAAATTCACTTTTCAAAATGGCTGCCTTCATATTCCATTCTTAATATTTACACATATTTAAGTTGCCACTCACAATGTTGGATTAAATTTGGTATTCTTTAAAAATTATTAATAACTTATTAAAAAATTAGCTTTCCGAGGTATTTTGAAAATTCTTTGGGACAGCCTGTAATTTTTTGAGAAACTACGAGATCTAAAAAATCTTTTATGCAGCAGATTTCCTCATTTCATTAAAAACTAGCTAATAAAACCTAGCATTCCTCGGGGTCCATATTTTTTCATATGCCCACCTCCATCTTTTTTTTTCCCCCTACAAATATTGTTGCTAACTTTACCCATCAAACATAAACTCCTTTGAATCCTTGTTGAATTAAAACTTTCAAATCTAGCCTTATAACAATATCTCTTAATGAAAACGTGAGAAGTTTGGGGAAAGATAATTTTTTGAAAATAGTTTACCGTATAATAAGTAATACAACTTTATGATGAACAATTATATAATATGCAGAATTTTACCAGCATTACTGATTAAAAATATAAGCTTAAAAAGTCTTTAGAATGAAGAAAATGTTAATAAAAATATGTGCTGTAAAATAAAACATCAAAAGAGAAAAATGCAAGAAGGTGATTTTTTCCTTTTGAATTTTATAAATTAAAACAAGGTAGCATAATATTTCACCTTGAGTGTCGAAAATCGTTTGCAGAAGAAAGGCATCTCTGAACCTTTAGAAAAAATACTTAAAGTCAGGAAAATTAGACTGAAGCTTCAAATCACTCATTAGAACAGGGAAATTTTGTACTTTACAATGATATAAAAATTACGATTCTCCAATGAGAATGTATGCAGAAAATAGGCAACCATTTCACATTAATTAAATTTTTAAATAATTTTTACGACATTAACTCCCTCTTGTGCCAATCTATCACTGTGCCAAATTTGGTCCTGGGAAGTTAAAAGGTGTGGGCATTTACACTCAAGCTTCAAACCAGGTCATATCGAAGTAAAAGTAGTTGACAATTTTGTTGTCATCCACGCCAAATACGAGAATAAACCCTATGTATATGAAGTTAAATCCAGAGAATTCACGAGTTGGTACCAACTGTCTGATTCTGTAGATCCAAAGAAATCATCCTGGCGTCTAGGTGGTGTACTGACTGTCTATGCTCCAAAAAAATTTGAAGAAATTATCATTACTCCTGTAAATGAAACAGTTATGCCCATCACCCTTTCAAAGCCATTTGCAATTGAAAAACTATCCCATGAAAAATGTACTCTGAGGAAAAGGGAGGAATTGTTTTAGTTCATGATCTGACAGTAAGAGGTTCTTAATTTCGAGCTTTTTCTGTAAATGTCTTCATATTTTGACTTTTATTTTGTTTATCGGGTCATATATATCAAATATATTTACAGAATGTTTTTTTGATGTAATAAAACTTTGTCTGTTAATTTTATTGTGTGCTTTAAATGATGCTTTCAGTTGAATACTGTTTATATGTGCGTTCAAGTGTGAGGAAATTTCATAAATTCTAGGTTTGAAATCTTGCAAATTTTTGGAAAATGTAATTTTTTAGCATAGAAAAAATTTACGCAAATGGCAAATACTGAAATTGCAATGGGATTCATTCATTTGCTTGCATGTTGTGCATACAACTAGATGAAAAAGGATGTGGTTTATATGCACAGTTATGTTATTGTTTATTTATTTATTTGTCCTGGTTTAAGGAATAACTTAACAATCTGAGAAATATTTTTGAAATTTAGGTCTTTTTCTTTAGCTTCATTATGCAGCTAAATTTGTAATCATCAAAACTATTCATATAAATTATTATATTTCACTTTTGCTAAAAGTAATTCAAATTAAAAATATATTAAATGTTACTGACATTTGACTTCTTGTGTAAATATATTTCCCAACAGGTATGATTTTTTAAAAAAATAAAACAGTTATATGTAAATGTTAGGTTACTAGTTCTGTAATTTTTTCTACATTAAATCAAGAACCCTATGTTTTTAAGTAAAATTATTTTAAAATATGGCTCAAAAATTTAGTTACAAACACTTCTGATTATGCCTCCTTGCAGAATGTGTAATATTACAAACATAAACTTCTTTAATGGAAGTTGTGTTAAGAATATGGATATTTAGCCAGAACGAAGATCCTAGGCTGTTAAGCTAGGAAAAGAAAATATGTACAATTTAATGAGGTATTTCAAATTTTGAGTAGAGATGGGAAAAACCTACCTGTTTTGACTGAAAACCAGTTTTTTTCGGTTATTTTTTTGTCCCGGTTATAATTGTTTATTTTTTAAAAATCCAATAACCGGGTAAAAAAAAACTGGTTTGGAAGATAGGTTCGATTAGACTAAAATTTACCATGTTATGGAGCTTTGAGTTGCATCATCTTGGGCCAATCAAAGACAACCGCTTTCTTGATGCGTCTGTTGGTTGGTGGATTACTGAAAGTCTTTATGAACAGATACATATTGGCCAATAGATTAAATTCCTGTAAAAACAATGTTAATAAAATATTTTGTCTACAAACTGCATTTGTGTTTTATATTCCCCCCCTCCCCCCCAAAAAAACCCAGTTATTTCAAAAACTGGTTATTTTGAGCAGTGATAACCACCAGGTTAAACCAGAGGTGAAAAAATCCTGAATAACTGAAAACCGGTTATTTTCGCAATAACCGTTGTCCCTAATTTTGAGTAGTCTTGGAAATAAATTTTGTTCAAAGGTATGAGGTATATATGATTTTGTACTAAAAAAATTGGAACTGTTTTATAGTCGGAAGATTCTTTTTTTTTATAAAGCATCTTTGAAGAAAACTGTTATTTCCTTTTATTCTTTTTGGGGTGGGCTTTATTTCAACTTAAAATTACCATTAAATATCACTTTTTTAATGATCATACATTATTATAAGAGCTTAATATCATGCTTCATTGTTAATATGAAGTAATAAACTTGCTGAATTTTGCAAGATTTTGTATTTTCAATGAAAATAGTTATCAATAAAAATATGAATTGGACAAAAATTATCCATTAGTTTTAGTAGCAAGCAAGGGACTTATCGATAAAAAATTTCAATAAATCTTAGTAAATATGTTATTCAGATAGCATTGTCATGAATATAGAAAATATAGTCATAGAATGATCAATTTTTTTGGAGAAGCTGAAGTGAATGCCTTTGTTATTGAAAGAGCTTAATTTTCTACGATAAATGTTTTTAAAAAACATTAAATGTGGTAGTTAAATGAATTTTAAATCTTGATGCAAATGATTATTTCAAAAATAATTCAGTATTGAAGACTTGAATATAGAAAAACTTTACACAAATGGCAAGAACTGAAGCTGTAATTTATACATGTGTTTAGCAAATATATAATTTTGTAATCCATGTGCATCTTGCTAGGGGAAAAAGGACGTGTTTTGAACTTCACAGCTTGGCATAAGCCTGTACAGTTAGATGTTGGTTGATATGCGTAATTATGTTGTTTTCATTTTTTGTTATAATATAAGAAACAACTTAACAATTTGAGAAACATATTTGAAATTTAGCTCTCTTCCCAGTGACATAGTGAGGGTAATTAGCATCCAAGGCATTATACAATTTTTTCACCCCCTAGTCGTTATCAGTGGTTTAACAAGTGTAAATGGCACACGGGGCATGGCATTTTTAGGCTGCTTGTAATATTTCACTTTAAAAAGTAACATTAACACGCTAATGTTTTATCCCCATGGCATCCCCTAAGATTGGCGCATATACCCCTGGTTGCTATACTACTGTCCCTTCCTATAGATTCATCTTGCAGCTCGAATCTGTAATCATCAAAAATATTAGTTTGAATTATTATATTTGAAAAATCTTGGATGTTGCTGAAATTTAACCTTTTGTGTTAATATATGTAGGATTTTTCTTTAACAAAGTCAGGAATACTTAAATGTTAAGTTAGCAGTTCTGTAATGTTTTCAATGATCTGTAATGTCAAAAATTAATTACAAACATTTCTGATTGTGCCTTTTTGCCAAATGTATAATAATTATGCATAATAGAAATGTATAATATTACAAACATAAACTTCTTTAACAGAAGTTTTAGCCAATTAGCATTTAAAATTTCTTTTGGTGAACTTCATCAAATGTAGTTTTGTTTGCGGGGGGGGGGGGGCCGTATCAGGTGGATTAAACTGGACCCACCTTCTGATTGGCATGGTAAGAAAATTTTTAACCTACCACAAAAAAAATTTAAATTAATCATCACATAGTTTTGTATTTTAATTAAAGATTTTAATCTAGATATGAATTACTTAAGTGAATTAAAATAAATATTTATACAGTAAAACTCAATTAATTCAGTGCTAAAATGACCACAAATTTGTTCTAATAATGCATACAGCAAGAGAAATGACAATTTTAAAGCTAAAAAATGGAAGTAAAAATTTAATTTTAATATTTAACAGTTTTAATAAATAATTAGTAAGGAATTTTAATGAAGTCATAATAAAAAAATAGTAATTTTAAAAGTAATAATTTAATAAATAACCTGTGGTGGCTCCTGTTATTTAATCCTAGGGGTGCTGTAACTTTTATTCCTTCACTGTTTGTCTCACCTACATTTTTTGTCTTTTTTCATTAACTTTGAGTAATTTTATATGTAATCAATAAACTTATAACATTTTTTCTCTTCTAATAGGCAAGTATTTTAACAAATTTATTTGAATAAAAAATTTAAACTCAAAATTTGTTTTCCATTTCCTCCCTGTATTCCTTACTATATTTATCAAGTTTCACACAGTACAGCTGTGGCTGAAAAATAAAATAACAGTATAGTGCACAAATAAATTTTCTTATCGATTAACAAGAAAAAATGTTATGGTATAGCAAAAATAAACATAAATATAATAAAGCTATTTATTAGTGTCATTGAAAATTACAGATAGAACACATTCTTGTTTTGTTTCCAGCGAAAAGATAAACATTGATTTTGATACTTGTATGATGATTAAAAAATGTTTTATCCTTAGAAATCAAAACAGCTATATATAACCTATCCAGATTCACACTGTTTGCGTCAGAAGATATTTTATTTTTTTAATGTTAAAAAGCAAACTTCAAGTTCTGATGTAGTTACGGGAATACCAAGATGAATAAAAAAGAGCAATTTATTCTAGTGCATCTATCTAAAGGTACACTGAAATTTATTGAAATGGGAATATACTTATCAATATTCTTTCAGATATTCTGTTCCTTGAATCTAACCATTTTACTCAAAAGCAAGGCTGTTTAAACTATGGATCATGTTCCCTAACAGGATGGTACAGAATATTGAGAGGTTGTGAAAATTTTGAAAACATTTGTATCACTGAAAATTTTTCATGTATGTACTTCATCGGCATTTATAACGAAAAGTTATCAAAAAAATCCTTTGGATAAAAAACTTTTCAATTAAATTTGTATTTATCGTTGATTTTCTTTCCTTTCCTTTCAAAGTGTTGGCTCGAGAAAAAAGTTTCCACAGAGGAAAAATGATTTGAAATTCTATTTACATCTTATCTGGTGCCATACTTCGCAGTTCCCCTTCAACTTAAAAACATTACAGGGAAAGCCTGTACTCTGTAACTATGCATGTGTGAGGACGTAAATTAATCTATTGGCAAGTTAATCTATGTGTTTCATGCAAATTGTTTTTTCTTTTTGCTTACGTCGGGATCCGACGTCATATGTTGGAAAGCATTTCATTGATTACGACGTCAGGCACGGACATATACTTAAGCTCACAAATTTTTGTAATTCAGTGGACAGCAAGATGGAATGTAGCTTGATAGATGGCCGGTTGTGTTTTTAGTTTTGAAACTCAAACTATGGTTTTATATTTTTAACATGTACAATAAATGACTTTGATCAAAACATTGAAGTGTTTCTTCCGCAATACTCAGTAAATATATTTCCATCAATTTGGTGCTGGAAGTGTCCACAGTCCTTGGGTACTAGTAGTTACCTCCTCCTTTACACATAATCTTTGGGTAGTGAAAAAATAAGATAGAGAACTTAGTTTTCTGCCTAAGTTTTTCGTGGTTTATTTGAAGATCGAAATCATTGAATGTAAAATTTCATTTAACTGTTGATAGATTTAAATATTAAATGTAAAGTAAAATAAATTTATTAAATTTAGACAATGGAAAATGTTAGGGGTGCTGCAATACCGTAGTCCCTATACACAAACTGCTCCTATAAGCAATTTCAGTATAAGATAAAGCAGCCGAGGAGCGAGCATACATCTCAAACAGCTTCATCATCAGTATAACAGTTATATAATACAACTTCTATGCAATGTAAAAGCATTTAACTAACAAAAACAATTTGGGAATAAGCTCAATTTTTAGTTTCAATTAGAAATTAACTAATATAAATCTGAATAAGAGATGATGATGAACATCATTTAAATAGGAAATGTCAAGGGACCAATGAAAAATTGAAATTAGTTAAGTTCGACTGTAATTATTTTTGCCAATTAATTGAAAGAATGATCTATAATAAAAGTAATAAGGAGTAAACATAGCAAATACTATAGAATTATTTCCTTCTAGTTAATATTTGATTTAAAAAAAATAAAGCATAGAATAATTAAGGAGGGTAGGAGAAGAAAAAAAGTGACTGACAATTGACTGAAGGCCATCTTAAAGCTATATCAACTCGATCTCTTTCAATGAAATTTTAAAATGTCATAAATTTCGCTTTTGATCCTTATAATGTCATTTCATCATGCTCAGCCTTGTCCTTTGTATTTTCTATTGTCTTTTTTTGTTTTATTATTTTATTCTTCATGCCAGTTTTTTATTTTATTAATTTACAACTTAAGTGTAAATAAACGATTCTACTGAGGATTCGTTATGTGATGGGTTGAAGCATGTTAAATGGTGTTTCTTGGCGAGTCATCTCTCCTTCATCACATAAACAAACAGTGGTGTAAAAAATATTTCAGGAACTGAAATACGCATCACAAAAAAATAGCTTGAATTTATATTCATCCAAAACTCTCACATTGCAATAAAATTTAATTTCACTGACTGAGAAACGGACAACAAGAGCCAAACGATCTTAACGTACAAACGTTTTTATCCCTCATTCACCAATTAAATCAGTGTATAGCTGTGGCGAGTCACTAGTCCTAAGCAGGATTTACCTCTTATGATGCAAAAGGCAGAGAGAAAAGGTTTGTGACAGAAGATTCCATAATTGAGTCAAAATAATTTTGTTTTAACTTAAAGTAGAATTTTTGAGGTAATGATCAACCAATTTTAATCATTGCAACTTATGAGGTTATTGTTTTTATATCTTACAATACGAATCATTATAGACGAGATTTCTGTTTTGTTTACTTATATTAAAGACCTTAACTTTATTTGCATAACTTTTAAACTTCCGCTTTGAAGATTCTATTGATTTAGCATTACACCGGAATTACGTAGTTACCGCATTTTAATAAAATAAGCAAAACAGAAAATTCGTTCATACCATCCAAGTTTTGCAGGACAGCATTTCGATGTGATTCAGAACTTGTCATTGGAGTTTCACGCCCACTGTCACCTTGGCAACCGAAAAATACAGACGTTTTTACTTAGTCAGAATATCTGGCAACACATTTCTGACATGTCAGTCCATCTCATATAATACATTCATTTGGAAAACAAATCATCCGGCCCCAAACTTTTAACCATTTAAAAACGTAAGTTTCTAGTATATTAATCATCTATTAAAAACATCTTTGTAAAATATTTTAGAATATTAAAAAATTCTTATTTCTAAAAATGAATTTCATTAATTAGTCTGAGCTAATTTAGGTTTTAGTATTATGATGCGTAAGATCATTTTATAATTCTCTTTCGATTATCAATTAAAAATTTTTCATTACTGATGAAATTCTGAAATTCATTTGGTATTTTCAAAGGATATTCAATGATTAAAAGTATTATTGTGTGTATACACGTCCAAAATGTTAGTTTCTTAATTTTTTGTAATGAAATTTGTATTGAAACAGAAATCAAACATATGTTAAGGAAATTGAAAATCATGAAATAATTGAATTTGAAAAGATGTAACGTAATAGAGCAATCTCTTGCAATACTAAATTGAAATGAATTAATTATGAAAAAAATTTAGACTGTTCATAATTCATACAAGTAATATTTGCACTTTGTAAAATTGTCTCAATTGTTGGATTTTTAGTTACAATATTGTTGTAATCCTATGTATTTTTTAAAAAAAATGTGTTTTGTTAATTCATTCAATTTTGAATAATTAAGTTCTGAAGATTAGTACCATTACTGTGAATTGCTGCTACCTTAAATTAGTAGTATATTCTCTTCTAAGCCAATTTTTCCAGTAATAATAAATTTTGTTCATTATTTTATTGGAGCACTTTGGATTTGCAGCTAATATTTATGTACTATCAGAATTATACCTAAATACTATTAATTGAAGGTGATATCTACTAATGATAGATAATAAAAATTGTCTTAAAATAAATATTTCTTTGTGGTTTTTTTTATTTTAAAATTTGTTGGAAAAAGAAAATTTTAGGTTATTTACTATAATTTAATTTAAAACTGATAATTTGTCCAAATCAGATGACAATGATTTTTAATTTATAATATTTTGTCTTTGAACTTATTTTTCTTTTAATGTAGTGTGGTTTTCCCCCTTTTAAAGAATAGCAATAAAGAAAATACAGCAATGGATTCCAATACAGAGGTAAGTTAAAGTGTTTTATTACAGTAGCTGAGACTAATAAGGTTGGGGGTTATATGCATTAATTGATTGTATAATTTCTTAAGTAATCTTCCATTAATTATCTCTGTAATAATTTTTATCTTGGATTTTCATGTGTCCTAACTTGTTTTTACAATTAAAAAAAATATTCTGATGTAATATTGATTTCAATTTTTAACTCGTGTATTTTAAACAAAATTTAAAATTGCTTTTAAATAACATCACATTCTTAGTGTAATTTCTGGATAAGTTTTTTTTAATAAATATATCATGTTGCAATGATTTTGTGTTGGTGAATTTTAAATTTGTTATGAAAAGCAACACATCTCTATTTTACTAAAATAGTATCCTTAACACTAACTATTACTATTTCAGTTCTTGCTTGTTAAAGTGGCCACCAAGCTCACTTGGCCACCTTCAGATTTTGCCAAGCTCATAAGTTCAGGTTCTAGCAAAGCTACTTTTTTCCAGGTCCTGCAGCTAGCGAAGATGTCGGATGTTTTTTTTCAAGTTAAAAAAATTTGCCCAGTTCCCACTTTGCTTTATTCATATAAAAAAAAGTAATACTTTTAAAAAACCAATTAGAATTTAAGAAAAAAAAGCAACATGTAAATATGCAAGCAAAAAGGTGACATGACTACAGGACTGCACGTTTTTATAGGGCTGTGAACGTTTTTGGCAAGATTTTACCACCTTGATGATATATATAGGTTGCTTAGAGATTCAGTCTTGGTGGCCACTTTAACAAGTTATTATTACCTTACTACCACCTACGGTGACCAGTTGGTCCGCCATTCTTACAATAGTAATATTATATTTAAGGGATTAATAACTGACCTAAAGTAACTTCATATCTGTTAAGTATTAAAACTCAAAAAAATCATATCATTCTCGGTGAAAAACAAAATATACATGCTAGGATAATTACTACTCTCTGTGTATACAAAAAATTTGTACACCCATGGATAGAAAAAAAAAATTAAGCAAATATAAAACATTCATACATCTGATTAAAAAACATGAAAAGTAAACTTCAGTTACCTGGATTTTGGGCCATATGACTTTGCATCGAAGAAGCAAGTTTTACCCCCCCCCCCCTTCCTTTTTATCCTTATATTTCACATAAATCTTAAATTTTTCAGTTCAGATTATCTGTGTAAACTCACTCTGATGCTGCTTTTCGCTTTTATTTGTTTTTTAAGGGGTGATATTACTTGAAAACAGGCCTATTCTGGATGTTTGATTTTTCATTCTAGTTTATTGATTTTTTTGACCCTCTAAAAATTTAAAATATTTATTGCAATTTAAATAGTCGAAAAAGCTTCACACCTTCTAGACATTCATTTTCATATGCCTCTCATATTGGTGCATCACCTATTTTATTAGTAAGGTACTCAATTACAGGTATTTTCTGCCACATCACTTTGTAACGAAGAAGCAAGATTCAGGTTTCCCCCCTCCCTTTTATTCTTATTTCACATAAATGTTAAATTTTTCTGTTCAAATTATCTGTGTTAACTCACTTGAATGAGGATATTCTGGACTTCACATTAATTTAAAAATATGTTTCTCCAATCAGAATATAAGCAGAAAATTTGCAAAAATAGGCAAAAATGTCTAAATTTACCACCTAAAGTTAAAAAATCTAATTCAAAGTTTAAAATAATTTTATAGCATTAGCTCCTTTTTGTGCTAATCCATCACAGTGCCAAGTTTGGTCCCGATCAAATGGTCTGGGTGTGTATACATAAATAGCAGGGGCACCGCCCTGTGACCGCACAACAATGAGGTCTTTCGCGGTGGCTTGGAGCGGGCCTGCAAAGGGTGTGTATACAGTAGGAAAAAAACGGAGATACATTCTAGGGTTATAACGAATAGTGATTTGGCTGAATACCAAATATTTGGTAGCCAAATTACTCACTTTCTAAAAACATCTCACTTTTAATTGTAAATAAAATATTTATCAAATTTTAAATGAGATAAAATTAATAACGTTGATTTTTTTTTGTTATTTATGTATATTTAAGAAAATTCTAACACTTTGATGTATTTTTGCAACATTTTAGATACCTTAACCCCATTAATAAGAAACCGTCTTAATTTTGGGATTATTTCACAGAAATTAGAATTATCATTTGCAGAACATTACAATGACAAATTCAGAAGAAAATTCAGTGGATAAATTAAAATTATTAAAAGTAATTTTAATATTAGAAATTCTTTATTTTGATAAAGAATTTCTAATAGCTAGGATGAAGTGTCTACTTAATTGGTGGAGGAAAAATGCAGAAAAATTTCCAGGATTTACAAATTTAGCAAGAAAATAGCTTTCAGATCCTGCAAGTACAATTTATATTGAGCATTTATTTTCTGAAGCTCTTATTATATTTGAAATCATATGGAATAGATTTCTTCCTGAAAGTACTGGAAAATTATTGCTCTTGCATTATAATTTCAGGCTTTACAATGATAAATGAAGTGTAACATCATTAAATACACTTAAGTGCTGTGTTGCTTAAAGTTGAGTAAATGTTAGTAGATTGTTTGATAATAAATGTTTTGAAATATAATTCTTCAATATTTGAAAGCATATTTAAAAAAAAATTACTACCCTGACTTTATTCGGTGATTGGGCCAAATACTGAATATTCGTTACATCTATAATACATACTAAAAAAAAATTGCTATTTTATATATATGTAGTAGCTGTTATGCCCGGTGGTGCTCGGGATTAAAATACTTTCATGTCTAATATTTTTGATGTTAAAAACTACTTTTGTATAGAAAAATACAATACCCAAAATTCTTTTATCTTCTGAAATGTTTCATAATTAAAATAAGAATATCAATTGAACCAGTCGTTTTTTAAAAACCTCCTATAGCTAATTTTCTGCATAAGTTATTAATATTTGTTGCATAGGTACTTCAAATTTTGTTCAAAAATTTGCAGTATAAGAAAGATTTTAATGGATATTTTTGGACAATTAATTACATAGTAAATTTTGAATTAAGAAAAAGCGTTTATATTATTTTTTATTCATATTTATTTAATCAGTCTGCATCCAGAATTCTTCTAATGTGAAATAGCAACAGTTCTTCTTATGTATTCTTGGTTCTTCACCAATAAAAAAAAGTGTTACAAATTGTAAATTTTATACACAATATAATTTTGAAAATTTTTTAAAGGCAGCGAATTGAACGTAAATGAAACTTGTGTCACGAAAAGCTAATTTTTAAAACTTTTATTACGTGTAAAAGTAGTTTTTGTGACATAATACATATTTTCGAAAAGTATCACACAAAATGCCATATCTTGCTTAATTTCCAATTAACTGAAATTTTAATAAGATCAGGACTTTTAAATGTTGATGATGATTCCTCTCTTCTTATATAAAATATATTTATAAAAATAAGCAAACATTTCAGAAGTAAAGGTAAATTAGTTCAAAGTCTAACCGTTGCCTAGCCATTGAATAGCTATAAATTTGCGTTATTTCAAAATCGTCTGCAGGTAATTAACAATTTAATACATTTTGAAAAATTAATAAAAATTGAAGAAAAAATGTCACAGACATAAAATCAGTATCATTGTAAAGGTAAAACTTTGAACTTTTTTTGAGAGATAATTTGCTCCGAAGTTACTGCGGAAAAATGGTTTCGGTAAATTTCTAATTTACTGACTGTTTAATTTAAGTTTTGGGTTTTGAAAAGTTAACAGTAATCTTCCCCTTGTCTTAATTAATAAGTGTGCAAAGTTTGGTTGAAATCAATGCAGTAGTTTAGGAGGAGATGTGGAACATACATACATAGCCACAATAATTTTTATTTATATTAAGATAGAGTTCTATTCTGTTTTGAAATAGTCATTTGACTATTTGTAAAACATTTACTATTGGGTTAATCTGTAATACTGTGATATTTTCCAATTACTGGACCAAGGAGGATAACTTTTTCTCCCACTCCTACAGTAAGGCTTTATAAGCAATTGGAGTTTTGGTGTGTAGATGATAAAAAACTGATGTAGGAAGTAAAGGGAGAATAACAGAACTAGAGGTTTTGAGGAGATGGAAGCTGCAAAGAGAGATTAAGTACAGCTAATTTTTGTTTCTGAATGTGTATATAAATACTGTGACAAATTCGTCTTGTGGGTGTACGTGAATGCAGTCCAATAAGCAGGATTACAAAAATAAAGCTCTTTATTTTACAGGTATTCTAAGCAAAGAAACATAACACAAATATTAAAACAGCACTTGTAAAAATTCACAACAGAGATTACCATTAAATCTCAACACAGCACTCAAAGGTTTCTTATTAGCTCACCAGCTTGCTTGCAGATCCAAATCCAACTGACTCTTCTTGGCTTGAGAGCTTGCCTTTTATACTTTTCAACAGGAAGTGA
>BGPR01004770.1:0-21829 GCA_013235015.1 Araneus ventricosus
TATTAGAGCTACGGGGATGAAATTTGGTATGTGGTCTTTAAACATAATTTGCAGGTTTCTATCAGATTTTGGATGAAATCCGTCCACGGGAAGCCTGTCTGTCTGTATGTCCGAAGTCATGGGAACACTATAACTCAAAAACTTGAATAGCTAGATGGATAAAATTTAGTACAGAGTTGTATCGTCATGAATGTAGGTCCGTATAAAATTTTGGGCCAAATCCGTGAAAGGGTTGACTGTCTGTAGGCCTGTATAATTTACCATTGAAACCAATCCGCTATCTCCACGCGCATGCGTGCGGAAGCAATCTTCTGTGCAGGCGAAAGGAGCGAATTACGTCAGTTTGTCCTTGAGACGGCAAGACTGAAACTTATCAGTGTGCGATAGATGCGTTTTAATCGGTACGCATCTCTTTGAATTCTTTACCTAGATATTTTTCAATCACTCTAATGAAAAACCTTCTGATAGTCATTGGATTCTGGATAATAGTAGGTTCAAATTTTTTTAGCCACGACGGGGAAGGAGAAACGGCACCTTTTGGGGGAAGTATACGAGAAAGTTTAGGGGAGAACGCTCCCGCTGGTTAGAAGTGAATCGCAACGAATTCTGTTCATTTCGTTGGATGAGATTTTAATCAAAAGTATTCATAGTATGCGTTAGCAAACTTCATGTGTCAAACTTTTCACATTTTTGAGTATTTCTCTGAAGATGACAAACAACAACAAACAGTCTGGTACTGATTTAGTTTAGTTTAATTTAACTACATTAGCGTCTCGCTTTGAAGTTGCATGAGAACTACACTATCCGATCAAGAGTATCCACACACTTTGGAATTTTCACATTTTTTAGAATTGCTGCTGAACGATTAAACTGATTACACTTAAACTTCGACCATGTAAAGAATAGACTCTAACTCACATTTTACAGTGAAGATTTAGTAGTAAGGACAATTGGGGGACCGTCTACAAATTGATGAAGACGAAAATTTCAGTACGAGATGAAACTTTCAGTAATGGTTATATTTGATAAGCATAATCTTTACATGACTTTTCGTAAGAGTAGCACAGATATCGGGAAAATATAAAGGTTTTCTTAAAAATTCCCACACTTTTCCTCCTGTTTTTCGCTTATAACATGCAGAGTTTTCCGTTATATTATACGAAACTTACAGAAGAAATGACAATATGTTAGAGAAGTATTGTGTAAAAATTAAAAACAAAATTGAATATCAGAGAAAATATGAGTATTTTTTTTTATTAAATAATATTTTACTGCGCATGCTCGAGACATATCGTAATTTTTTTTCATAACTAAAAAGCCAGATATGTAGGGCAAGTTATATAAAAAATCTATTCAAATATCATTAAGATTTAGAAAGATATCAGCATTGCAGTAAGCTGAATTTTTGTTTCCGTCTAAGAGAAACAAAACGATAAGGAGTTTTCGACAAATTGATATTTTTTAAACTTAAATTTTCGAATAATTTTATGGAATTTAATAAAGATTGAACACGCTGAATACACAGGCGTACTTATAAATAAAATTCACAATGTAAATTGCAGTTCGGTGATTACCATTCGAAAATTTAATTTAAAAAATATCAATTTGTGGGAAACCCCTCGTCGTTTTGTTTCTATTAGAGGGAAGAAAAAATTCTGCTCACTGCAATGCTGATATCTTTCTAAATCTTAATGATATTTGACAGGATTTTTTACATATGTAATCTTATGAAGCATATCGGGCTTCGAAGTTATGGAAGAAAAATTATGCTATGTCTCGCGCATGCGCAGTAAAATATTATTTATTGCAACTACTCATATTTTCTCTAATATTCAACATTGTTTTAATTTTTACACAATACTTCTCTAACATATTGTTATTTTTTCTGCAAGTTTCGTATAATATAACAGAAAACTCTGCATTTTATAAATAGAAAACAGGCAGGAAAGTTTGGGAATTTTTTAGAAAACATTTATATCTTTCCGAATATTTCTGCTCATTTACGAAAATCATGTGAAGATTATGCGCATCAAACATAACCATTTCTGAAAGTTTCATCTCGTTATAAGCTTTCTTTAAAGCGGGATGGGTCAAAATAATTTTCGTCTTCATCAATTTGTAGACGGTCCCCTAATTGCCCTCAGGACCGAATCTTCACTGTAAAATGTGAGTTATTGTCTATTCTTTACATGTCCGAAGTTTAAAGGCAGTCGGTTTGGAAGAGGTTGCAACAATGTACACATTATCGACAATCGTAAGATTTGGCGACATTTGTCATACTCTTGAATAAAATTTGGGTAATATCCACATTATGTGGTTTATTAGAGATAAATTATTGTTCAATTAACTTAGATAAAAATGCGTGAGAAAAATCATGAAAATGATATTTCTTGTCATATACTGGGAGTCACCAAATTTGGACGCGGAACATAAATTGCATTGGTGTCATAACTTTAATTCTATTAAATATTTGGGCCGTAAAATAGGCTAATTATGTTGTAACGATGTGAGTGGAGTGTATAAAATCATTTTTAAAAGAAGACACTACAGGATTAGAGCTAGAGAACAAATGTTTAGTTTTAAGTATAATCCTTTAATTATTGTAACAAAAGATAAAAAGTCCTCGCGCTGTTTTAATTTAAGTAGGCAAATATGTCATTATATCCTCAAATAGGATCTTTCTTTGGCAACAATTTACTATGATAATTTTATTAAAATAGTTTTTAAAAAATTAAGGGAATTCTTTTCGTGTATGTCCAAAGGCTGTTTAGATTGCACCACAAATAGTTGCCTATATAGGACGATTTAAATCAATGGGATTATTATCCGAAAGTACGGGAATTGCTCAGAAAGCTGTTTATCACCACTAATAGTTTTTCTTATAAATGGGAACTGGAACATTTCGAAGCAAAGACAATAACAGGACACTTAATCATCAAATGTTGGATCAAAAAGTATAAATATTAAGGATACGTTTCATTTGTGAGGAAACAAAGGGCGAAGAGGAAGTGATACAGTGCATAAAATATCATACTTCAAATGTTAGGTCAAAAAGTATAAACTTTAAGGATACATATCCGTTGTGAGGAAACAAAGGGATAAAAGGAAGTGATACAGTGCATAAAATGCAATACTTCAAATGTTAGATCAAAAAGTATAAACTTTAAGAAAACATATCCGTTGTGAGGAAACAAAGGGAGAAGAGGAAGTGATACAGTACATAAAATGTCATACTTGGGTTCATGCATTGTGTGCTGGCATGAATTGAATTTGAGAATCAAAAATACTTTTGCTTTCATTGTATTTAAAGTAATTGATGGTCCAGTATGGGCAACTGTTTTCCTCGATTGGACCGATGACACATATAACGATGATTTTCAGGAATCGATGAATAACTTCTACAGAAATACTACTGTACGCTTGTGTCACAACACCAGAAATACTGGAACCTAAAGGAAGTGATTGATAAAATCTATACAATGGACTCTTTTGGAATTCAGCTGAGCGGGAACTGGTCGATTGGTCTTACTGATGAAGCACTTTCCTGAAACTCCATGAAAAGTTGAGAGTTGAGTTGATCTCACCCACACTCGTCTGCGCATTCCTGGTGTGTCAGTTGATTTAAACCGCTTTGAACGAAAGCAATTTTTTTCAACTCATCCCTGGCTTTAATAAAGCTATCAAAGTGTGACTTGAATCCTGCGCGCACTTCTGAGCTCTTCAATTTTTGGAGCAGCGTTCGACATTTTGCCGCCGTAGAAAAGTGACACTATTCTTTACATATTGAGCTCCGGCTGGGACAGGCAGGCCAATCTCCCGGTCTCTTTTCAGCGCCATTTCTTTTTTTCGGTTCATTCGGTTATTTTCAGAATATGGGGTGGCGGAGAGAGAGAAAAATAAAGCGGAAAGATACCACCCCTTCGTCATTGCAGCAGTCTCTTTTTTGGTATTTGACTTTTAGCTGAAACTTTCTCCGAAGACGAAAAAGCAGTAACTGCGAAGATATAAAATATATTTCGCAGTTAAAGGATTTGTGTTCGGGTCTCATGCAATAAAACGCATAAAGCATGGTTCCGTGTACTATAAATGGAACTTATCTGCATCGGGGGGAGCTATATATATTGGCTTTAATGCTCCGAGAATGCGACCGATTGAGTATGCATGAGAGCTCTGTCATTTCTCGATTGCGCTGCTAATAAAAAAAGTTAAATATTTACAACCTGAAAGCTAGAGAGGAGAGCTGAGTCATCATGTTTTGCATATTCAAGGATTATTTAGGACAAAATTGTAAGCATGTGAAGTACTGACGAAGAAAATAAAACCTTTAGTTTCTTGACAACACAGCTTTTGAGGAACTGTTTAAATTTTAACAGCCTTGTGATTTCACTCCCTTTCGAGAGGTGAATTAAAAAACATATTTAATGCGCTATCTTTAACCCTTTCCGGAACAAGGCATTAATTTTTTTAAAATACGATGAAAAAACATCATGGATGGGCTTAATTTATTGTTTAGACATAGAATTTACAAAAAAAAAAACACCTCTTCCTGGGGAGGGGTCGTTTCGTTGTCCCTCTTTGGGGACACCCCCTCATATGAGGACCCCTTTGGACATCTTCATAAGCTCAAAAAATGTTAATTTTTTCACAAAATCATGAAACTTCTAAAATATTTGAGGAAAATTGTCGAGAAAATTTGCTAAAATTGTGAGGGTCAAGAACTCAAAAAAAAAATTACTATCTCTGAGTCAAGAAATTTGGGCATTTTAAATCTATAATTTTTCGGAAATGAAAGCGAAATTTCACTGTGCTGCCATCTACATTCTAAAAGGAGAACTATCAGCTGCCTTTTCCTGCAATTTTCTGGGTTTCAAAATGGAAATTAATTTTTTTAGAAAATTTCAAAGTTGGTGTCCTCTTTTGCAACCACTGCGCCGGAAAGGTTATGTTATTGAAACGTAAAAATTGCTGAAAAATAACAAAATTCATTAATAGGGAAAATTAATCTTATCTTATTTTTGCAGTTGTTATCGGGGAACACCCGATATACAGGGTGATTATAATTAAAATTCAATTTCAAAAAAATTGTAAAAAAAGAACCTTTCCTCAAAATGACCTGGAATTTGACCTGAATATACTCGAAGAAGGAGGAAGAATATGGAGGAAGAAAAGAATAGTTCAAAATTTTAGTAATAGATGGCGCTTTACATGTCATAAGGCGTACATGGGTTCGGGTACCAGTGACATTGGCTACCCAATACGATGGCTATTGCGTAGGTCGCAGGTTAAACCAACTGTACTGTTCAATGCGCATGTGACTGTAACGGTTTTTTACTAAAAAAATAATGAATTAAACCGTGACTTCCAAGTCATTCCGCAGTTGTGGCACTCTTAGTTGAAGTCCATCCACCACGATAAGGTGGTGCCACATCGGATAGGGAAAATGAAATCGCTTTTTAACTGTCCTGAGGTCAAAAACCGCAGAAAAAGCAACAATGAAATCGGTTTTTGACTATCGCGAAACTTTCTCAAACGTTCAATATGCTGTTCACCGTTTTCTGCCACAAGTTTAAACCGAGAAATAGCATTTTCCGCAACAGATCGGAGTGTGTATGTGCTGATGTTGTGAATGTGTTGCGAAGTGCGTGTCTTCAATTCACCTAAGTTTTCAATCGGACCACTGAATACAACATGTTTCAGATATTCCCAGAGTCAGAAATCATAAAGATTAAGGACAGCTGATCTCGGCGGCCAGTTTGTTGGAAAATGACGGCTGATAATCCTATCATTTCCGAAATGCATGTTTCGCTTAACAGGATTTGCATTGTGCGGAGGAGCGCCGTCTTGCTTTAAAATTGTGTTACTCACACTTGCACACTTGTGAAGTGCTGGAATGGCGTGATTCATAACGTACACCATTGACAGTACAGGTAACCGGACCCTCAGGACCTATCTCCTGGAAAAATAATGGACTTTCAGCTAAGAGTCCCACAACTGCCGAATGACTTGGAAATCATTGTTTCATTCGCTGATTTTTTTTTAGTAAAAAACCATTACAGTCACACGTGCACTTTGAACAGCACATTTCCTTCAACCTGCAATCCATGAAATGGAAGTCTCATTGGTTAGCCAAAGTCACTGGTTACTGAACCAATGTACATTTTACGACGTGTAAAGCGCCATCTATTGCTAAATGTATGAACTATTTTTTCTTCTTCTGAAATGCTTTTTCCCCTTTCTTCCAGTATATTTAGGTCAAATTCCAGGTCATTCTGACGAGTGGTTCTTTTTCTACAGCTTTTTGTAAGTTGAACTTTAATTACAATCATCGTATAAGTACAGAAAAATCCGGATTTGCAAGTTAAGTGCAGTGAGTACCCGATTCATTGGAGAAAATCCTCAACTATTTTTGTAAATAGCAATACAAATTTTTGTAAATAGCAATTATACTATTTACTATTACTATAGCAATATAGTAATAGTAAATAGAAATTATACTATTTTTTTATATTTTACAATATTTTTTGTAAATAGCAATTATACCATTTACTATTACTATAGCAATATAGTAGTACTAAATAGGAATTACACTATTTTTTTTACATTTTACAATAATTTTTATAAATAGCAATTATACTATTTACTATTTATTAATTATACTATTACTGTATTCCAATTTACAAATTTTTTGTAAATAGCAACACAAATTTTTGTAAACAGCAATGATACGAGGAATAATCTCAATACCAAAGAATTTAACCTAATTTTTTTAAATTTACAGCAGCTCTTATTAGTAATATAAAGGAAACATACTACTATATAACTGCTGAACTACTGCTATTGCTGAAATTTTAAGTTTATATATCGAATGATATTTTTTATTTTACACGACGCGTGTACCGTCAACCGCACTAAAATAAATATTTGGATTTATGTGAATACACTTCGAACACATTTAACCCTCTGACACCGGGCGAGGCGGTCTAAAAATTTCCCTTTAACAGCGAAGAAGGCCGGTTTGAAGCGGTTGACTTCTTTTGAAGGGAGGTGAGGTTCTGAGATCGTTTAGGAGATAAGCGCGGTAGGGGGTCCAATTATCCTTTCCAACCGCAACCTGTTTCCGTGCGCCTTAAGGGAAGGTTATAGCAGGGGATGGGTGGTAAATGACCACCCAGGTTGGGAGAGTCCAATTCATTTCACCTCCTCCCAAAAGGTCCCGGATTTAACCCTTTGAACGGCAACAATATTTCAGCTGAAATGCTTTGAAAACGGCCTCTCTGTAGCTAAATGGTGAACGCAAGTGTTTCGTAGCCGGTTATCGGGTACCGGAGCCGGTTTTAAGAGTAATAATCCAAGAACGACTTTGTGCGACGGAGCCGGTTTTAGAATAGTTATCAGAGAGCGACTTTCTACGTTCCAGCCGGTTGAAGGGTTAAAGGACCTAGAAGAAAGTCGCCTCGGGTTTAAAGAGTTAATTGGTTAAAATACCTCTCAGTCAAAATTATTCAAAGTTGAAAGATAGCCCAACCGCCAGTGCTTTTGAGTTCTACCATTGTTACTGTACTCATAAGAAGCAAAACCGCAAGAATAGTTACCGGCAATCTCGAAACAATGGGCTACTAA
The DNA here is from genome assembly GCA_013235015.1 of Araneus ventricosus. Classification (NCBI taxonomy): domain Eukaryota; kingdom Metazoa; phylum Arthropoda; class Arachnida; order Araneae; family Araneidae; genus Araneus; species Araneus ventricosus. The sequence continues at coordinate 7,621 of BGPR01004770.1, forward strand.
TCTACGGCCTAAAACAAAAGCCGTCTTCACCTCACTAGTAAATTTTAAAACGACACCCCTTTCAGCGCCTAATCTTTCTTAATAATAAATTACGGAGGGGGGTCCGTTATCAAAACGCCGTATTTTGCTCTGTATATCGTGTTGCCTTTTTGATTTATGCCTCGCAGTTTATCAGCATTTATCTGCACGCCCACCTTCCTAATGAATGCAACATTACTCCCCTTTAAGTCGTTTTCATTATCTTGCCTCTTCATTGAATGAGCCGTTCGACTTAATAATTATTCGATGCCGTGTTATAGAGGAGAGTAATTGGGATGTCAATTACCATTAATCTCCGCGGCCGATCCCGAGATTAACATTTGCGATATTTTCATAGCCGAATATTTGTAAAGATAAGACGCAGTATGGTTCGTCATAAATTGCCGCAATTAACATAATTAAAACAAAAGCGAGTTTTTTTAATCATGTGTTCGATACGGTAAAAATGGAGGGAAATTAGTACAATGAAACTTTCGGTTTTCAAAGTTGGCATGGTGCTAGTTTCCTAAAGGGGACATACGACTCTCAAACCTCGAAAAAATGGCGGAAAACTGTCAAATTCGATACATTATATCTCTGAAACAATGCAATTCACAAACTCACTTTTTTCTAGAAAAATATTTGTTCTTTCTCTTATAGCACACGCATTTTGAAACCTTCATATTCGTATGTATTTGTTTGAGTGACTAATAAATATGGGTATAAGTTTTGAAGAAAAAATGAGAAAGTCACCTTGCGCGCGTGATCACGTTTTTCTCTTAATTAATTTTTGATTTTTATTTGCATATTATAAGTTGCATACAAGGTCCTGATTTTTTTCCCTGGGACCAGACAGGAAGACTTAACTTCTTCCGATTTCTTCCAAACGTTGATAGAAATCCACAGTTTTGATGTAAAAAACGTATACCGCATTTCATCCTTCTAGCTCATTTTTGAGTAACTGTGATCCCAGGGAGGCAGACGTAATCCTAAAAGTGGGTTTTACGAACTCAGAGAGGAATTTACTTTACTATACTTTACACTACGACACACTCCTGTCTCCAGAGATACAAATCTCCGATTTGCAGTTTCGATGGGTGTGCGTAGAGAATCTTTATTGATTCCACGAAAAGATCACATGAGTAGATACAAGATAATACATAATAGAGGTTGCAATAAAGTCAACATAAGAAAATAAAATAAAATAAACAATAAATTGATTATAACAACTGAAATTACTTCCAGTTTCTGTGCTGAGTAATAAATATTACAACAAAGTTCCTCGAAAATTAGGATTTCTATTTCCAATATTTCGAACGGTTTATCTTTAGTGATAAAAGATAGTTCTGGTAAAATTTTATTAGACCGTTATAGAATCATATTTAATTTAAATATACAAAAATAAGCGTTTGCAAAACATTAGTTGAAACCATTGGAAAATAAGGAGTTATCACAGCTATCAATATATTAGTTGAAGTGATAACAAAAGTTTGATTTACGAAACCTTGAATTGGTAGATTGCTATTTAAATTTACATACCAAGCATAAACACACATCAGAACTTATTTTCAATTAAAAGACATATGGTTTCAGATAAACGCGAGAATTCCTCAAAACCTTGAGGTCAAATTACAATAGTTTCTCTTTTGATACTGCTGATAAGAAAAAAAAATCTAATTGGGTGCAATTTAACTAGTATTCCTTTTCTAGAACATTACCTGCCTACCAGAAAGTTCAAACCAAGGTGCAGAAAAAAGTATTAGTACATGAAAACATGAATTATCATAAAAGTCACATTCCCTAAAATAATTTCAGTAATATGATCTTCTTAGCTTACTTTAAGTCGAAAGTGTTCTTCTTAAATACCAGAATAATCTGCTGGAAAGAAAAGCATCAGCAATTTTCTATAAAAATTTCAAAGTTCTGCTGCAGATAAAATAATATTATTGTTAAAAAAATTCTTTATAAAATAATCAAATACTCTGTCTTCTAACAAAATAAACGAACTATATAAAAGAAAAATATAAACACTGCGCTTAAATGTGGTGGCAGGATTATGGCAAAAAAAGGAACCTGATAATTTTTTCAATAAATATATCCTTTAATATTCATTTCTTTAAAAATATTTCTCAATCTTTTTTTTTTCTTTTTTCAAACTTATTTGTAATGCAAAACCCTCTCTTAACCAAAAAAACGAACAACATATAAAAAATCTAATACTTTTGGAAATATTTAATTCTTTTGTTATGTTTTCTCCAAAATATAATTTTTCATTGAACAGGAAAAAGGATTTAATGGAAATTCTTATAATTTGACTTTTAGATAAAAAAAAACAATTTTAATCTGAGTTGTTTAATTAAAAAAATATTTGTTAAAAATGTTTCTTTAAAATATGATAAAAGATTTTACCCTCTCCTTAGAAATATGAATTCGGAGCGTGAACAAAACACCATCATTTTTCATTTCAAATGATTTCGTAAAATTTGTAAAGATATATATTTTACCATTCTTTTTATTTTGTATGAATCGTGATTTTCAGAAAACATTTTTAAAAAAAAAAACATTTTCCTCATAGAAAGTTTGGAGGCATCTAATTAATGACTTTTTTATTAACTAAGTTCTTGCAAAGTAATAACTATTAAAAATGAAAATGTAAGCTAGAAATTACACTATTCGTCTAAACTGAACCGATTTCAAACCAAATTATTGTTAATTTCTTATAACCTATGGGTTCCCTAAAGGAAGAAAGTACAAATACTCAAAATTATAAATTGCATTATAATTGTCTTTTAGCATTTCTAGATTTTAGTTTGAAATTTAAAAGACTTAATGTATATTTTATACGATTCAGAAAGTTTACGGTTTGCAGTAATGTTCCTAAAACATCGATACTTCGATGGTATAGGGTTTGCGGAACTATCGACTGAAACAGTCGATAGGGACGACTTTCGCAGAACTATCGATATTATAGATAAATTTCACTCCGGCAATACTATCGATAGAAACATTTTCAGTATATAATTTTAAAACTATCGATAGGCACATTTTCAGCAGATAATTTTAAAACTATCATTTCACACCACTCATTTTTACCAGTAAAAAATTTCACGCTACTGACGATAAACAAGACGCAAAAACTAAAGGATCATGTGCGAAAGTGAAAGAAGACGAAGAAGTTAAAGAATGACGTGTCAGGGAGAAGCGTGTTCGTAGGAGAATGATCTAGCAGGAAGTGGAGGATTCATTTCTCTGAAAATTAGGGGTTAAACCGGTAGAGATTGCACGTTGACGAAGATAGAAAAAAAATCTATTTTTTAGCCTCTGCCGTCACGGCTCACTAGTTTCACGGAATGAATCTCTGGATCGAACATCAACATCGATTTAACATGCATGATAAGTGTGAAAATGTTTCTCTTCATATTTTTTTGTGAGTCCGGAATGAGCACGGATAATCCACAAACCGGATAATCCGCACACGGATAATGGAGAATATACTGTATATAGATAAAGAAGATTGTTTTTGTTTAAAAATTGAAATAAAACCAGTCTAGTAAATTTTTAAACGCCCTTGAATCAATGGCGCACCTGGGCTACAATCCAGTTAGCTTATTGCCTTTAGCAAAAGAGGAAGTAAAAATTACTGCGCGTTTCTTCGCACACAAGCGTCACTGTAGTGAATCGGGGCGGCCCCAGCTGATGACGGGCGCCCCATCATTTAGCGAAGCCCCGTTACGACGCGAGTATAGATTCGGTCATCGTATGAGGGGCAAACACGCAAGAACCCACTTCTTGGAGTGCGGCCAGCCCATTAAAATGTGATGTATATCACACTATTCTTGCCCTCAGATTCGAATACATTAAAGCTTAATTATTGTTATGGGAATGTAAATCTTCGTTAAAGGGTTTTGTAAAGCTAAAATTATTGGCGTGAACTGCCAGAGAATTTCAACTAATTACTACACGCTCAATTACTCTTAAAGAACTCTTGTGCATAATTATCCCAACGATAGGCTTCGTACGGAATGTGTTTCAATTACTTACCGATGGCGCGTGCATGAAATTCTTCAGCTGGGGAAAAATGTCTGACTGCTCGTTTTGGAAAAGAGAAGTAATGGGAAATTTCCATTACAAAAACTGTCATTTTAGACATTTCATGCAAAATTGTGCAGACTTAACCCTTTCGCGACGATTTCTTCCGACGCCTCAATAATTTTCAAAGCATGAGCTATGAGTTGCGCACTCTACAAGGATGGATCCAAAAAAAGGCTACAAGGGTAATTAAAAATTATTTATTAACATTAGACAGAAAATACAAAAAGGGTATTAAGAGACATACTTGCCGATCACTTTCCCACATAATCACCAAATCCATTCAGGCATTTATCTGAACACAGGACCAACTTGTTTGACCCAGCTTGGCATTAATCATGTCCCTGCTCACTGAGCCAGTTCTCTGCAACTGTTTTCACATCACTGCCTGAAGAGAACCTTCTTCCTTCCTTCAATTTTGAAAACCGAAATAATCACTGGGCCATCGTGAAGCCATCCGACGCAAACGCCCTGGCATGTTGAGTGATGTTGTCATCCTCCTGGATGACAATACCCATACTACTCGCAAAACTCAAGGATTGCTGCAAAAGTTCAAGTAGGAAGTCTGGGGCCCCCGCATAGAGCCCAGATTTGGTACCCAATCTGGGCTCCAAACACTTATCTGGAACAAGGATCTCGTTGCCGAGAACTGGCTCAATGAGCATGGACGTGTTTTCTACTAAGACGGGTTAAACAAGTTGGTCCTACGTTTAGATAAATGCCTAAATAGATTTGACCACTGTGAGAAAAGCGATAGGAAAGTATGACTCTTAATTTCTTTTTGTATTTTCTGTCTATTGTTAATAAATAATTTTTTATTACCATTGTAGCCTTTTTTTGGATCCATCCTCTTAAAATCCCAAAACAAAGGTGTTTTTCTATGAAAGATATATCCCCTGGTTCGGACAGAAACATATATGTCCCATCTGTCGTAATCACTGGCGCATATGTTTTCCAAGTCGTATTCCTTTTGTGAAGAGAAAAAGTTTTGAGATTTAGATTTATAATTCAATCCAAATTTTATTGAAATGACCCGGTATTTTCCAAAAACAAGGCATACCCACTTGTTAGCTATCGAAGAAGCTGATGCAACGCCGCGAAAAAACCGCAATGCAACAACCTGCGGTAGTGACATCATATCGTCGTCCTTCAGGCAGAAGTCAACAAGTCCTAAAAACCTTTTTGACGGACTACTGCATTCAATTAGGATTTGCAATTAATTAGTCCGTGACAGAAACCTGCTATCTAAACATCAGTAAATAAACTTTTAAAGCTGGAAACGTGTAAAATATTTCTCACTATTTATCATAACTACCCCATCGGGGGGCACCGTGAGTTCGCGCAGGAGAGGCTGCCGTATCAGTAAGCAGGCTCCCCTTAACCCGATGGCACAATAATGGTGGTGTGGCTCTTTGGGCCCACTTCCGAAGAAGGGTCGTTCCCCGGTAAAACGGGGGGTTGCTGCTAATGGGGGCTATTATGCAGGAACCACAGTGCCCGACTATCTGTTGCGGCGGCCGATCTTTCAGTTGTTTACCCGGATGCTTAGGCAGGGCGGGGTAATGTTCCTTTGGTCTATCTAGATTATATCTACTAGATTTTCTATATTTTTTAGACCAAGAGGTTTTTTGAATAAAGCTAACCACTTTATAACGATAACCACTCAATAATAACCATAACCACTCAAAAAAAGTTTAGAATGAAGACATCTCAAAACTACAGTCTTGGACTTAGTGACCTCTTCCTGAGCGACGACGATTTTTTTCTAAATGAAAACTCCTTCTCAAAACGCAGGCCGCTGTGGCCTAGTGGTTAGATCTCGACTTCGAGGCCCGAGGGCTCCAGGTTAGAGACCCGATTCCACTGAAGATCCGTCTTGTGTTGGGGCTATTGCACGTTCAAACATAGGTCGTGGCCAAACGTCCTCTCGTTGGTGTGGTGCAAAAATACCCACACTGGCCCGGCCGCATATTTACAAACCCTACCTTGATACACGAACGGCAAGAAATTAACCAATATCATTGGCTGCGAGGGCCGGTGACGTCACCCTCAACTCTCTCACGTAGCGTACGGAAATCATAACAAAACATGAGTCGCCCGTCTTTTTAACGTAATATATTTATTGAATGACTTCGGTTATAATCCTCAGCAGTATCTTACTATATTTCTCTGCTTACCATTTTTCGTTTGCTCTCTAATAAATTTCATATAATAATTCTTTAATGTTGTTTCGGATTAACGTACTCGGCATCGTTTTCCTACAGTTGAGCACAGAAAATATTCTTGCGTGGGTTGTAACATTTCTAACAAAGGAAATTCTTTTGAAAAATATTCGTGATAAAAATGTTATTCGTGAGTAAAAAGAATTATCACTAGACTAAATAAAATAGCGAAGTAGATTAGTATCGTAGTTCGGAATTCGCGAAGTCCAAGCAACAGAAACCTAAACAGATTCAAAGTTCGCATTCAATGACGTCACAACTTACGGTGAAGCGAGAGCGAGCCAATGATGTTGGCTGATTTTCTGCCTTTGGTGTATCAGGGTAGGGTTTGTAAATATGCTGCCCGGCCTACCCAAGAAGGGTGTAAGGCCGGTAGAGGACCAGCGGGGAGAGAGCCGCTCCACCAGCATGTGGAGGACGGGGTTTATTGGGTACAATAAAATGATACAGGCATTGCCCAAACAGGGGCAGTACTTTTAAATACAAGAGAGCTGGGAGTATAAACATGGTTCGACCCACCTCGGTGGGAAGAGAATAGCTTGATTTACATGTACTCAACCGCCAAGTGTGGCGAATGATACTCACAAAATAGAGAACTACAAAATGAAGGCTCTTTCTGTTCTTTTAAAATATAAAAACTTTGAAGAGGGGGTGCCAGTTCACTTGTCGTCCACGTCATCTGACCGCGGTTTAAAATGACAACTTCTGTCCCAAAATAGCCCTCGTGTTGCTTTAAAACGGGACGTTAATATAACTAAACTAAACTTACTCCTTCTCAAAACTTAGAGGGGCTGATGAGAAATACTTCAACTGGAGTATTTCTGTCCCTAAAGTATTTTTTAAAGTTCTTTCGCGACATATGTGCCCCATTAATCCCGAAAGTTTGAGACATTTCATGCGAAATTATACTGACTTGAGGTATCAAATCCTTATATTTTTGTACTTTATCTCGTTGTAGAATAGTTTTTGTGATCTAATCAGTTTAACAAGATAAAATTTTGGAGGGCGGTCCGATAATAACGGTACAGGGCGGAATCACACTGACAATTATTATTCTAGAAAATATTTAATAAATTTCACAAAAACTGCATACATTTTTTTATTTATCAACATAATCTCCTTAAACATTAAGACATTTGTCCCAGCGTGGCATTAGTTTGTACATCCCTTCATGGTACTGCTGTTCCTCAAGTTGCTTGAAGTATTCCAGAACGTTGTTTTGCAAATCCTTCTGATCCTCAAAGCATTTTCTGCAAAAAATTCTTTAAAGGTTCGAATAAATTAAAATCCGATGGGGCAAAATCTGGACTATAGGGTGGATGTTACAGGACCTCCCATTTCCGTTGTTCCAGCCACGCTTCGGTTTGCTTTGACGTATGGGGTCCTGCGTCATCGTGCAAAAGATTAGTTCCTTCACGTAATCGTCCTGGCCTTTCCTTTTTAATAGCTGTATGCAATTTTTGGAGAGTTTGGATGGGAAAAGGATTTGCGGATCAGGAGGATTTGCAAAAAAAAAAACCGTTCTGGATTGCTTCAAGCAACTTGACAAACAGCAGTACCATGAAGGAATGTTCAAACGAGTGTCTCGCTGGGATAAATGTCTCAACATTTATCAAGATTATGTCGAGAAATAAACAAAAGTATGTAATTTTTGTGAAATGTATTAAATATTTTTTAAAATTATAATTGTCAGTGCAATTTCGCCTTGTACCTTTATTATCGGGCCATCCTTGTAAATTTTATCGTGTTAAACTGACTAGATCACAAAAAGTTCTCTATAACGTTATGAAGTACAAAATCATAGAAGATAATGGTTCAATGCCTCAAGTCAGTATAATTTTGAATGAAATGTCTCAACTTTTCTAGACTACTGATACACATGCGCCTCGAAAGAACTTTAAAAATACTTTTTGGACAGAAATGCTCCAGTGGAAGTATTTCTCACCAGTCCCACCAAGTTCTAAGAAGGAGTTATAAATGTCTCAACGTTTACGGAGGTTATGTCGATAAATAAACAAAAGCGTGCATTTTTTTGGGAAATGAATTAAATATTCTCCAGAATTATAATTTTCAGTGTCATTTCGCCTTGTACCTTTATTTTCGGACCTCCCTCGTATACGCTGTCATACTATTTCTAAACTATGTCATGCGAGAAACGTGAAAAACTCTCTTCAAAGCAGATCGTTGGACATAGAACTACTCAATTTGGAACGTGTTTACTTCCTCGGAAGTAGGTACCCTCTAATAAAAGAGTTGTGAGAAGTCAATTGGATTTTTACTTAATTAAAAATTAGTCGGAATATTAAGTTTTTTCTCAATAACTCCAGAGCATATTTACGAACAAAAGCCATTTTTTCATCACTGAAAAAGAAATTGCTTTTCAGGAATATCACTTTTATTTCCGTTTAGTTTTTCAAAGATTTGAATTAAGTTTTCAAAATTAGTTTTCAACACAGTTTTGCAACAATGCCTTTATGGGGTCTATTCTGGTACCTCCGGTTGGGTTGGGTTCCGCACGTTAGCAACGGAACCCAACCTAACACCCAACCCAACCGGAGGTACCAGAATAGACCCCGCTATAACTGTTGATCTCCACAAAAATATAACTGGACTGGATTTTAACGCTCTAGCTGCAAAGACGTCTTTTTACGTTTACCAGGATCAGTTCAAAAGAAAATAATTCGTATTTATATGTATATTCTCTTAAACAACCATGTATCAAGTACTCTTATGATTTCCGAGATGTAATTTAATGTAAAAATGTTCGGTTCATTGAATTTAAAAGCTAAAGATTTTTAACCTGAAAGCTAAAAGATATAAATAGAAATAACTGGGAGCTCGGAGGGTTAAATCGTTTCAAATTTTTAGGCAGTCCTCTTGCAATGCCAAAGTATATATAAAACGCTTGGAACAGTCATTTACCTGGAGGTCGTTACATATTCAGACCGTGTGAGAGAAGAAAATGAATCTCTCTCTTAATCCCCAGCAGTCCCATGACTTTTGACCATCTTCTAAATATCCCGAAAGCACTTAACCTTAACCGCAGTAGGGTATTTCTTCTTTTTCTGGAACCTCCCAACATGTGTTCTTTCGTTTCTTTTCGTGCGATTAAAGCCGCCGGCGAAGGATGAACGTTATCGGTAGCTGCTTTACGATACGTGATGGAGTTCGTGCAGCAGAATTGCTTTTCTTTGACCTCGGGGGGATTGTGGGAGGAGTTGTTTTCACCTTCCGGGTCATTTCTGGGAAAGGCAGCTTACCTTCGTGATTGTTTGTTTATTACGAATCGTCATATCCCCAGAATAATGAGTTTTATTACAGTAATAGTGTAGACCTGATTGCGGATATATGAATTCATTTTTAGGCCCAGAGGTTCTTACTAACCAATGTGGTACGCGTATCTTTTTGGGTACGCAAAAGAGCTATTTGTAAGATCAAAGCTAGTAAACGGCACAAGAAAACATATAGGGATTTAAAGGAAGGTATTTTGTTTCTCGATGTAAATGTTGCTATTTTTGCTATAGAAGCAAAATAGTTAATTTACGGTGTCATTTTTTCCTCATCTACATAAGTTAATAATTCAGGTCTAATTCTGGTACCCCAGTTTGAGTTGGGAGACGTCACTTTTCCGTTTTAACTGGCGCGGAGTGACGTAAACTGAACTATTCCAATAATGATGCATATGCTTCTTTGGCGTTGAACTTGAAGGGGCCAGAGGGTTACCTCAAATACACCCTGCTTCGTCATTGACTCAGATCCACAAGTTGCAAATGATATCCATTCACAAATTTCACAACAAACATTTATTTTTACATTTCAACAAGGTATATTTATCAAAATGAACTCGTCAATTAAAACATGAACATTGGAAGATGTAGAACAAAAAACATCTGCAGAACAAGAATCAGGACGATACGCCTGGTATCGAAGTTATGGTAACCCTATCATCCAATGGACTGGTCGTGTACGTGATCAGGATCAAAAATTCAATGTCAGATTTGATTTTTTGCAATACATCTATTTAATTATAATTTTTAAATTGTGTTATATAATTTTGTTATTGGCTGGCGGAAGTTGTTGGGCTTCTTGGAATGTCTCAAACCACCTCTTTATATTCCATTGTGTTATTCAACTGAGCCTGCCATCAAGCACCCGAAAGGCGATTGGCCATTCCCAGAATTTTCATCCTCTGTTGCTGTAATTGGTGGACATTATCTATTGTGCGAGTTGCTGCTTGCCTAACCAAACTATTCATTCAGTTAAATATAGTTGCCAGATGGCCTATTTGAAGCAAACCATCGACCAGATAAGCCAAGAATTGGCCAATCGTAAGTAGTTTGGTCACCGAGATAGCGCATGAGCCGTAAGGTTATTGGCCAGCTGCAGAAGTTGTTAGTGCCTGGAATGTCAAACCACCCTCATTATATTCCATTGTGTTATTCGACTGAGCCGCCATCAGCACCGCGAAAGGCAATCTGGCCATTCCCAGAATGTTGCATCACTCTGTTGCTGTGTGGATTGGTAGGACATTATTCTATTGTGCTGCCGCCTAACCAAACATTCATTCAGTTACATTTAGTAGCCAGATGGCCTATTTGGAAGCAAATCTGATCGACAATATGTCTAGAATTGGTCAATTGTAAAGGTTGGGTATTTCACCAAGGTCCAGGCCAGAAGGTTATCGCCTAGTGGAAGTTAACTGAGCTTCTTTGGAATGTCTTACACCACCTCTCTTTATCCAGGCTTGGCAATTCGAAGACTTATCATATGCTCCTTCCACTGGAAAAAATTTGCCAAAGGGAACATTTGTATTCTCTGGGGACCAAAAATCAAACCTTGAGTAGATTGTTTTAGTGATACACCAGAGATGCTCTATATGAGAGATTAGAATAACAAAACTTCCAAGATGGCAAAATTACTATCAAATAAAATGGTTCATATGTAATTGAATAAACTACATTGTTAGTACATTTACCTCAAAAAATCGGACAAGGACTTCCAAATAATATAAATAATTCAATATCAAAAAAAAATCGAATCTGCTTTTTCTGAAACAAAACACTCCTCATTTAGTTTTTAAAGTTCAACAAAAGTAGAAGCAGGTTTACAAATTTCTTTAGAGAAAGTTTTATAATTAGATTTATTGAAATCAAACTTATAATAATAATTCAATGCCCAACTGGAATTAGAATCTTTTGGTTGCAAACAACTAATGTAATTAACTTTTCCACTCTAGACAAGAATTTCTCAGATTCTTCTAGAACGTCGGGAAATTTAGAATTGATTTTCCCATGGATGTCATAACTGGTTCCTGACATCGCTCAATTAATTTTACAGCCAAAAATGGCAGAAGTCCACTTTTAAACGAATAGGCGAGGCGGATTTTTTCTCCTGAATTTGCGTTCAATCCTTCTGACCTGACCGCTGTGCCGGTGGAATTTGAAAAACGCGCGCCAGTTGGCTTGGGATGGAGCACTGAACTTTCCGCAGCAGAGTTTAGAGGATTTTGCCAGATTCAAATATCTGTTCGATTAGGACTGGTTGCCTCAAATGAAAGCATAGGTGTATTTTTATTCATTTACTATGCGACCAGCTGCCTTGTTTGTTTTGTTTTTCAACTGAATCTTGCACATTTGTATTCATGGTTTCTCTGAAAAGCAATTTTAACTTTCAGATTGTGATATTTAACCCATGTTCTATAGTGGTCTTGCATCACCTGTTCATTCTATCTGCATAAATGTCCCCTAATGGGTCAAAGCTACTGGAGTGTCATGTAAATCTGATTGCAGCTGTTGCTGCCATCTTACTTTTTTTATTCCTCTTGCAAATACGCATTTGATTTCAGTAGCATTAAAATGCTGCAGCTCACTTATAGCAACGGCTGTTAATCTGGAATGTTAAACTGACTGAAAAAAAGAATGAAAAACCTTTGAAAAAGAAACTAATTGGAATTTATAAAACTTGCATTTTCAGAAAATAGGTTAAAATCTTCACATAAAAATCTTGCAGTTTTCCTTTTATATTTGAAGGTAGAATTTGAAGTTCTGCTTTGTTTTCTTCTGTTCCTGAAGAGATAATTATAGCGAAACCTAATAGTATACTCCGAAATTAGTGATAAACTCAAAGGGTAGCAAATGTCAACTGCAATCGGAGTTGGACTTATGAATCGCTATTATATCTTGTTCATTAGCACCTTCTAATTCTTATATTTCCCAAGTGAGGATAATGAGTCATTCAACTTCACTAAGAGATGAAAATGCGACTATGAACAGAGGTGTGAATCTCTGTGAACTCTCTTTGCAAGTTCTCCGATCGCACATTTAATCTTGTGAGTTGTATAAAATATTTATCGAAACTCAGAAATACCCCTCCCCTTTTATTGTGCTCTGATTTGACAAGGTATAAAAGCATTTACTTTAATTTTTGATTATTCATATATTCTCGCTTTAGTGTCTAAATAAAAATATTTAAACTCTTTACATCTTTCATACAACTCTAATGTGATACTAATATTATTTATATTCTGGCGTTTCAAGAGAAGATCTTGTTACGCTTTAAATAAAAGTTCTTAAAAGCAAAAAACTAGAGAAGAATGCGAGTACAGTAGCAGCAGAATAATAGTTAAATGAATTTCTAATTATTTTTCTGACACCAAAAAATGAATATTCAAATTGTATAATTTCTTGTAATATTTAAAATGATAGTTTACATAATTACATATACATTGTACCTGTAAAATGCAGCTTCCTGCAATATAGTCTTATGTGAAAAAGATTTGCCACGGCGGCTGTAGAGTCAGAAGGGGTTAAGATATGATGGCCAATCATGAAAATCAAGGCCATAGTCATTATTCTCTTGGGGGGGATATGACAAAGACTTTAGTTCTCTCCCCGACTCCGTGAACGAGCACACTGTCAGTGAGAATGGGAAGTCCTGCAAAGATTCATACTACCCAACGAGGCCGCGGCCGAAGGCCCGGGCTCCCCACAATCAGCCTGCAAGTGATACGAAATCCACTAGCCTGAAAGGAACACAATCCACTGTCACAGAAGCCCCGCCTTGAACTCTTAAGACCCTATAACCATGAAAGGCCGTAGTAGAGTCCTTTGCGCCGAGATTTCACATTAGTTGGAAGCTGTGGCCACAGAAAATCCAAGGACCGAAATCCAGGGATCTCCACCACGGGACCCCTTCCATCCTATGCGGTCTGCAGTCCACTTCGTAGCATCTACGCCCCGGGGAGGCCGGAAATCTCGTGGACTGGCGAGAGGCTAATCTCAGATGGAGCAAGCTGCACCAGTGTCTCACCCTAACTCTGGCCGCACTCCTGGAAGTGGGTATATGACAGTAGGGGTACGCGAGAGAATAAAGGTTGGGAACCCCTGAGTAATAGTACTGAAAAATTGAGACTGTGACTGACTGATATCTTTCATTCCATTTCAGAGACTAGAAGCAACTCCCGACCGAGAATGGCTGACGCCAAGATGCAGGTATCTGGGCGCCGAGGAGACCTGATCGCCCTGCCCTGCGTTGCCCATGGATACCCCCTCCCCAGCTACAGGTGGTACGTCCAGGAGAACGGGCAGCTGCGTCCCATTGTGTCATCGCACCGGATTTCACAGCTGGAAGGCACTCTCATCATCCAACAGGCGACTGTCGCTGACAGCGGGCATTTTGTCTGCCTCGCCAACAACAGTCTGGGAGAAGAAAGGGCACACACCAGGCTGCTCGTAACAGGTGGGACATCCCTTTCACAGAATCTAACTTTGGTAATAATAAAGGAGAATGTGTGTGTGTGTTGATCCTCTACAGGGCAGACCGCTGGACCAAGAACTACGAAATTTGGCATAAACTTACTTTGGAGGGTAGGAATGTGCACC
>BGPR01004770.1:21839-38801 GCA_013235015.1 Araneus ventricosus
ATTAAGAGTAACAGGTGAGACATCCCTTTCACAGAATCTATCTTCACTAATAATAAAGGAGAATGTGTGCGTGTGTGTTGGTCCTCTGCCGGGCAGACCTCTGGACTTAGAGCTACGAAATTTGGCATAAACTTACTTTGGAGGGTAGGAATGTGCACCTCGGAGCCCCTTTTATGAAATTTTAGTTAGAATTTAAATGAATAAAAAATTAAGCGAAATTTTGGAGTTTTTCCTTAATAACTTTCGAAAATATTACATCATTTTTATGCCTTCTAAAAGTGATAAATTACCTTTCCAATGATATCAATTAAGTTGCCGTGCAATTTTTCCTCTAATTTTAATGAATTTTTAGATGTATTTTTATGCATAATTTACAACAATACTTTTCATAATTACAATGAAATTCAAACCGTTTTTATTGTTTCAACAAATATTTATTTGCACGTTTCTCTTCCATTCTTATATCTCCTCTTCTGAAATTTGACTAATTATGCTCTAGTTATGCTATCTATCATATTTTCTTACATAATATAATCCTCTTTCTCTTTCTTTTGTGAATCTCAAATCAAATTTAAGCTTATTTTAATCATTTAAGTGAAAAAATTATAAAAATAGTTACTTGTAATGGCAACTAATAAATTATTTAAGTTGTTCTGTCAATATTTAATTTATAAGTTATAATTAGAAATAATTAGTTTGACGGTAAGGATTAAATATCAATAGCAGTTATGCCTATTTTACAAGGAAAATCATGACAATCAAACCATGGATAGGAAACATAATTCAAATTATTAACTAATAATTTGGAGGAATCAACTGCTTGTAAAAGCATAATCGTAAAGCAGAATGTATTTGTTTCCTTCTACACAAATCTAGAGGTTTTCTACAATCTTGATGAAATATGGTACAAGTGCTCTTCCAAACAAGTGAAAGAACATTGTCAACTTTTCAAGCCAAAAGTTAATTAAAATTTCAGTTTTTATAAATTAAGCTAGATTTTGGCCTTTTTCCAGGAAATATTCAGAAAATATTATCTCAGAAAAGCTATTTTTACACCACCTTAAAATTCAAAAATTAGCTTTTTAGTGACACCAGTTTCATTCCTGTTCATTTTTTTTAATTTCATTTTAATAAATTTTTCAAAATTAATTCTTTTATACAAATATACGAAAATTAAACAAATTTCGAATAAGGATACAGGTGAAGAACTGTGCGTGTGTTCCTTTTAAAAATCTACAGTCTTCCTCCATTCATGATGAAATTTGGCACATTTACTCTTCAAAACAAGAGAAAGATCACTGTCATCTTTTCAAAGTCCGAAAGTTAATTAAAAATTTCAGTTAAATAAAAGTTAAGCTAGATTTTTGCGTTTCCCCACCATATCTTCCGAAATCTCACAAAAATTATTTTTACATATCTTAAAGTTCAAAAATTCGCTTTTTATTGACACCAGTTTAATTTTCGTGGAATTTTATTTCCTTTAACTTCAATAAATTTTTCAAAATTGATTTTATACACAAATATACGGACAGCAAACACATCACGGACAAGATTTTAGACAAAGAACTGTTGTCAGAACACAATAAGAGAATTCTGGAAGAACACTAATAAAAGTTTGAAAGCAGATGGTTCACAATTTATATCAGGAACAACTACTGATTTGGATCAGTTATTCCATTTTAATCAGAATTATTTTCACTTATTTTTAATTTTCCAATAATGAAAATGGATCACTGAGAAAATAGTTTCCTGTCTCCCACAAAGTTTTGACACTAAGAAGGCGCCCGGTTTTCTGCTAGTTGTTTATAAATCACTAACGAGTGGCGGCTCGTCCAACAGAGCTGCAGCACCTCCTGAAATTATTTTAGAAGCTTGTATTTTCGTTATTGTTCCTATTTGCTTATTTTACCACTCTGGTAGTCCGTTGGTTAACGAATAGGGAGGGAAAGCAATGAAAACAGAGAAATAAGACAGAAAATGTATCGACAAGTTAGAGAGACACAGGCTGAGGCTGCAAAATGTGTAGCCCTCGAGAGTAACAAAATTCGGCCACTGCGCATAGCTGAGCGATGAATCGGGAGAGAAAAAGCAACTCTTCCTCCCTTTGAATTTAGAGGTGCGACAGCTTCATTTTCCCCAGCCCTGATTTGGAAAGTGCCCGGATGAGAGCGCTATATACTCTCTTCCCTTCTAATTATTTCCTTTTTTTCTTTAATATCACAACTTTAAACTTTAATACAACAACTTTAATAAAACATGACAAAAGATTTGATGATGATGTCGACATCTTGAGATAATCCAACTCAAGATGTCGACATTTCACAGATGAATTAAAAGAGAGTTATAAAGATGACGCACAAAAGCTCTTATATCACTCCTGTTTCAGCGCAGGCGCGAGATGGAAGGCGCGCGCAGAAATGAAGCGCTGTTGCCACAAATTATGAGGAGGGATCGATCATTATTATTAGAGGTAAGAAAAGATGAACGACGCAGATCCTCAAAGAATAGTATTTTCACATTCATTTTATTTATTTATTACCCACGCCGACCCGCTCACCCATAGGGTATAGAGCGCTTACACGGTCGGCGCGGAAAAGTACAAAGAGAAAGTTATACATTGTATAAAAATTCATTTAATACAATCAGTATAAACATAACAAATACAATAAAACACATAATGCAAAAATAGAATAAAATAACAAACAGAAAATAATAATATAAACTAAATACAATAAAATAACAAAACAAAAATAAATAACAATATATAATAAATACAATAAAATAACAAAACAAAAATAAATAACAATATAAAATATATACAGTAAAATAACAAACAAAAATAAGTAAGAATATATAATAAATACAATAAAATAACAAAAACAAATAAGAATATATAATAAATACAATAAAATAACAAAAAACCAAATAAGGATATATAATAAACACAATAAAATAACAAACAAAAACAAATAAGAATATATAATAAATTACAATAAAATAACAAACAAAAATAAAAAATAAAATATAATAAACACAATAAAATAACAAACAAAAATAAATAATATATAATAAATACAATAAAATAACAAACAAAAGTAAATAAGAATATATAATAAATACAAATAAAATAACAAACAAAAATAAATAAGAATATGTAATGAATACAATAAAATAACGAATACAGAATCCTTAATAATAATAATATATGTCATAAATTAAATAGACTTATATTCATTCATACAATGGGAAATAGAGTAGCATCCAATTCGGACTATTCGTGTGGGGGGACCACAACAATACGATTCCATATTATATTGCCACTCAAAAAATCTTGAAACCTATCAAGTGGTCATCGTATTTCAGTTGGTAGAGCATTGGTCCCAACCACTGAGGTGGCCTGGACTCGAAGTAATCGAAGGACTGGTATTTTAGTTCAAAATATTAGCTCCGGTTTATTTATGTTCTTGCTCCCCCGCGAGTTCATGGGTGAGTGGCCCTCGGATAAGTAAGCGGGAACTCGCTTCTCCTGGAGGTATATTAAGGGTGGGGATTCTGTTACCGCCTTCGGGACGGGTCGGGCCGTGGCCTGGTGATGGGCTATTAGGATTCCGGCATCAGCACTCGAGTTATTGCAGTCATTCGCATTACCCGGATGCTTCCGCAAGGCGAGGGTAACACGGTTTGTGGTTATTTATGTTCTAGGCAATTCTAGATCTTTCTTTAAAATTCCGGGTGATGCAGGAATGTTCCTTAAATGTATGAATGTATTGCTCACAAGTTGTGGTCAACTTTTGAGTTGTGAGTTGCTTCGATCGAACTAGTAGTTCCGTGAGTAGTAGACCTCGTGTCCAAAAGTAAATAAATGAATCAGTGCTCTTCAGCGAAATCTTTAAAGGTTTAGCCATTTCTTCTTTCCGTTTTTCGGAATGCGACTCTTCTGCTTTTATCAGTATTCGCAAAACTACAATTAAATATCTGTTCTTACCAGTACTCAGAAAGTTACAAATAAATGTCTGCTTTTATTGACATTCGTATAATTGCATTTAAGTATCATTTACTGTTACCGGTAGTTTTGGAGGCATGTGAAAGGAGTTCCGTTTGTCTAAAATCTTTAAAAAAAGCTGAATATTACATGAAACGAAGCCACTTAAACCATCACCATCTTGAAAATCCTTATATAAACGTCTGTTTTAATGACTTCAAGGGACATTTATGGTAAATTCCAACGATTCGCCTTGCTGTGACTGTCTAACAAACAAATTTGCAAACAATCCGACGAAATGCCAAACGGTCCAGTTCAAACAGGAACTCGCTTATCTCGGCCAATAAATCTACTTTATTGCTAAATTGTGTTCTACAGCAACATAGTGACAATAGTGATAACTGTGAGCAGCAGTAAAGATGACTGATTTTCTGCCAAAAAAACCGTGCAAATGATAGCCAGAGTGTTTGAAACAGAAAGTGATCCAAAAATTAATTGTGTGTATAATCATATAGTCGAAAGACGCATAAAAAGATAAAAATTTCAGGCTGCGGAATTTTCAAGGGAAAACGCTTAGGTATCCAAACACGTTGAAAAGTCCATTTTCGGCCAAAATTCCCATTTTTTTTCTCTTTTTCTTTGATGTTTTCGATAGTTCATTCATTTACCTTTCTAAAACACATTTACTTTTGTCGGTACGTTAATTAGAAGATGAGATATTAATTGCTTTATAACAAACCGAAAACCGGAAGTGGGCGTTTAATTAACCGGAAGTTGTCATTTAAAGGGAAAGAAACCTGTCAAAAATTCTTTTAAACTGCATTTTTTTCAAGTTAATTTGATGTTAGTATATTTTTAGGAATTTTTTTTTAAAGTTTGGATACTTAATTTAAGCGCGTGGCAAAACTGAAATTTGATTTTTCTCAAAACTAGATTTTATGCACAATTTTCACACTTCAAACACGATAAGTCGAGATATTGTCATTCGATTGTTCTGAAATTTTGTGAACACTTTCTTCAAATGTTTCTCTAGTGAATGTACTAGAATAATACATATTGTAACAATATTTTTTTAATTATGGTCTTTTATTTGAAAAACGACATAAAAAATTTGCTGAAAATCTTATAATGATTGTTCGATCAGCTCTGAAATTTTTATTTATCAAAAGAATGTCCAGATTCTAGTACAAGCACTAGTCCATAGTATGTAGTTTGTTTTAGTATTAGTTTCATTTGAATTATTACAAAAGTTTGACCTCTAGCATGTTTGAAGTTTTTGAAAATTTTCTTTAAAAAACTGCACAAATCTAGGTTTTTTTGAAAATTCATAATAATTTATACTCAAAAATAATATTCTATTATTAATCTTTATAAAGTTCAAATCTAAAAAAACATATTATGGTGTTTCTATATAATCATTTTTTTAAAAATTGCTCCGAACGTGTTCGGATACCTTAATAGAAGCTTTTTATATCTAGGAATATGAACCAAGCTACATTATATAATCATAATTCAGTGGAGTCTCCCTATAACGAAATCGCTTGGATCCAGTTGAAAAATTCGCTATAGAGAAAATTGGGTTATACGGAGATTAGAGATTTTTGCAGTTATTTAAGTAAATGTTACTTAAGTAGTTATACTACTATATATATATATCAATGTCATGAAAATCAATAAATGTTGAAATAAAATGGAGAGTGTAGTTAATCGGTAAAAGCGTATAGATGCTCATCAGGGTAAATAAAATCTGTACGAACCGCTAAAAAATCAGTGAAATCATAATGTTTTCTGCGAACAGTGCTGGCATAAAGCTAAAAACACTGTCCCTTACCCCGAACATTATGATAAACCAAGAATTTGAATGAAATACCAAATATTAGAAATAATTTTACGAACCAAAAACTGAGAGATGCAGCCAACGGGAGACGTGACAAAGGAATGAACCTAACGCGTCATGTAGGGTCCGGATGTTTACAAAATATCAAATTACATTCTTTTGCGCCAAACTATATATATATATGTAATATAAATCCAAATATAACTTGTATATAATCATACAGAAATAAAGTAAACAAAACGTATAAAGAATCAAATCCTATACAAATAAATCATTATTTGAACAATACAATATACATATATATATTGTATATTTCAAATAATGATACAATATATATATATATATATATATATATATATATATATATTGTATTGAGATAAAGTAGTATACTTTTAGTATGTGCGATAAGTTCAAAAATATTTAATTATGACTTTCAATTAAAAATGAAGTAATATTTACTATAAATTTGTTAAAATTATACTAATTTTTGCTGTATAAATAAAATGCTCAAAAGTGAAAACAATTAACCAATTTAGAGAATAATATGTACTAGTACGGATAAACATAAAAATGCGTATTATCACATCCATTTGCTGTTTCCAACCCCGCTCCACTCCGATTCTTGGAATCTTGACCCGTAGAAATGTTGCTCCCTGTGTAGAAACCCAGGTCCCCACAACTGCATTACCTTTCACATAGCATTCTATTGTTACGTGTTATCGCTGGAATGAACAATGCGAGTGGTTCCAGAAACAGGCACGTGTGAGCGATTCGTTTGCACAAAAATTAGCAACTTTCTTCAAAAATGACAAAAATCGAAAAGATAAAGGTCTGAAAAAATTCGTTATAGGGAGACAACCACTTCGTTATATGGAGAATATTTTGAATGTTTTTTAACATTCCGATTAAAAATTTCGTTATAGAGAGAAATTCGCTGTAGGGAGACTTCATTGTAGGGAGACTCTACTGTAATTCCAAATACTGAAAAAAAGTAAAAAAGTATGTATTTATTTCTACCTTAAGAATAAATTACTTAAAATAAAAACACAGCTTCAATTCTGGAAACGAATGGTCTTCACGGAAAATGTTTCGAATTCGGAATATTCCGAAAAATGGGAATAAAAGGAATCGAACGTATCTTCCAAAATAAATCCGTTTTCAGCGTGTTCCTTTTAAGCGCGGAGTGAATACAGCGGCTGATTTTTTTTACGAATACGCCTTTTATTTATGTTTTTCTTCATTTCTTTCCAAATACTGCAGCTCCGGATTCCGAGAAATCAATGGAAAAAATCTCTCTATTTTCCGCCAGAGCTTTTTCAAAATAATTCCACGAAAATATCCTACTGAATATCTGAAAATCATTCGCTTGAATAAGAATTTGCAATGAAAAATATATTGACATGCGGTTTACTTTCAAGTAACTGTAACCATCAGAAAGCAAAGTAATACAGCTTTCCATAAAGGAATCATATTTAACGAGTATTAGCTATTAAAATATGGAAAGTGTAAAATTGCATTTCAGTTTAAATAGTTACATTTCATATTTGGGACTATAATTCGAGCACTTTGAGCTATAAATTTTATATTTTACACTTGGTATATGTAAATCGCTCATCTTTTATGATTTAAGTTCTAAAATAATTATTTGAAAAATATTCCATTTTTTATGATTTATAACTTTTTTAATAATTTGAAAATTAATAACTAATCACACTTGCTACTAATAATATAATAAACATTAATATGAATTTACTCAACAGGTTATTAATTCTATAAACTAAACAAAAATTAAAATGAAACAAAAAGAAAGAAAAACGTAAAGACAAAAAAACAGCAAATTTAGACAAGAACAATGACAATACATCTTTAATCGTAAGAAAGCAACAGCCTCAAGTTGTTGCATCAACAGAAGGTTGAAACGATAATATTTAAAACACATAAAAATATATAAAAATGAATTTCGAAAGTAAAAATTGTTCAAAAATGAAGAAATGTTAAAGGAATCGAATGGTGAACTTTATCGAAGACCACTCACCATAAAGATTCCAAAATTAGACAAGATTTTCTGTCAAGGGTAAGATTATAAATCAAAATTATACCCTTTGTGGCCTGAATCCTGTCCAAAATCAATATTTGAATCATTTTGATGAATCAAAATGCACAATCCTTAGAATATCAAAAAGTACTAGAGAGTGTGTTAACCCTAACACTCTCTGCCAAAATCTTAGATGCAATACAGACAACGCCAATATACATGAAGCAACAAAAATTAAAAGCGAGCACGTAGCTCCCTCTATGAAGAAAAATTCTAACTAATTAATCAGAATAAAAAACTAATGTTTAAACAGTATTAGCAAATTAAAATGGAAAAACCATTAATATATTAATTAGAGAAATTTTTAAACTCCTTTTAAAAAACTATTAATATTAATGAAAGAATTTGGGAATCCGTTGTCTTTAAGAATATTTTTTAAATTATCTAAAGCTTTAACTAAATTAGAATGGTTGTTACATATGCTATTTATTCTATTAATTTGAGAAAATATGGAATTTCTAAAAATTTTATAATGAAGATTTGTATGAAAATTACAAAGTATTATAGCCTTAAAATTAAACTCATTTCTTTTATCAAATAAGCCAACAGATATACCTGAATTTAATATTTCAATTTCCATATCTAAAAAATTGCATTTGTTAATTTCTGTATTGGTTTTGTTTAATTTAAGCTCTTCTGGATAGCAGTTATAAATGGAATCAAAATTATCATAATTAAACACTATTATGTCATCAATCAAACGCAAACCATAAATAATTTCATTTTTAATTAATTCCCTCTCATATGAATGTAGAAAGATGTTTGCCAATGCACTAGAATAATTGCAACCCATAGGGATACCAGAAACCTGTTTATAATATTCAATTCCGTTAAAGAGATAGTTTTCACAAATATTAACTCTGCAGATTTCTATCCATTTATTTTTTTTCAATTAAATCAGTGTTTAGGTATAAATCATAAACATTTGAGCAAACTTCAATTAGTTTATTGTGTGGAAGGCTAGTGAATAGATTTTCAAAATCAAATGTATTAATTTTATAAATGTTATTATCTTTAATGAAATTTAAAATTTTAGTGTTGTTATCTATAATGAAATTCTCTTCTTCTTTGATTTTTTTAAGAATAATTTTTAGAAATTTAAAGAAAAATTTACTTAAATGATAGTTGTAACTTCCAGTGCTACAAGTAACAAATCTGAATTTTAAAGGATTTTTATGAAATTTGATAGTAGGGAAAAGGTAAGGATAATTTAGGTTACTGATTTTAATTTTAGTTTTTTTAGCTAGTGCAATAATTCTTTTATCCAGTTCTTTTTTTCCAAATTTAATTGTTTGATATGTTTTATTCGAGTTATATTCATTAAGCAGAGTGTCTTTGAAGTGTAATTTACACATAAAGCAAAAATTATTTCCTGCCTTATCTACTGTTGTTACAATAAATTTATCTTTAATGATTTCAATTTCTTTTTTAAGATGCTTATTGAAAAAAATACCTCTATTAATATTTATATTATTATTTTTATAAATTCTATTTTTGTTTCCAATAATATACGTTGTTTCCATTCTCCAAATCCCTCAATTGGCCAATGATATTTCCTGGCTATATTAGCAATGAAAACATCCAAGTCTCGATTAATGGAATTAATTATTCTATTATGACTAACCTTATTTCTTAACCTAAATTTAGTTCCCTTACTCATGATGTCTCTAAGATATTTAGATTTAACAATATTCAAATTACCTGTAATAATATGTCCCTTATCTATATCAATAAATTCCCTAAGATCTGCTTCATTACAAAAATAGTGTTTATTGTTTATTTCATTTAAATTTTTACAATAATAGTTATAGTTACAAATTTGTTTTTTGAGCGTTCTTGAATATTTAAATGCAGTAGAAATTATATTAATATCTTTAACAGGAAAGAATTTATTATGTTTACTATGTTTTATTATTTAATTAATTTAATCAATTTATAAATTTGTTAATGTATTACTGTTATTAATTCTATCCTATAATCACGTGAATAATGTAAAAAAGCAATATTAATTTTTAAAGGACTCGCTCGTTGAAACCCAATAAAAATTACTCTATGCTATTGCAATAGTAGTATTCCTTTAAGGAATCTACCTAATATATAGTATCCTATGAGTTATTTATCAATTTAGTTTTCAGTATCAACAATTTTGTCATTTGATTCTAATAAAAACAATTGTAATCGAAATTTGTCTTTCATGATTTGAATTTAAATAACCTGAAAAAGGAACTAATGAAAGAAGGAGCTGATATGCAGCTAGGAATTGTTCCCGGTGATCTAAAAGTATTGGACACATTTCAAAAATTAAAATTAAAAAAACTCTGCAATGTAGCAAATTTATGCTTTTTAACTGAGAGAGTAGCCTAAAACATTTTTTCAGATAGTTAACGAGCCGTTACGCTTCACTAAATCTGTGCAATCCAACTCAAGTGTCAAAATGGCTGCCGTGCAGCACAAGGCACGTCTCTCGTTCCACGAAAGCAAATCAATTGTAACTGTTCAAAGAATTATCCGGTTAGGGTATCGAAATTGTCGGTCTCCAAGTGAGAACTCCATTAAGCGTCGGTATGAGCAATTAAGGAGTGAAAGTCTCCTCACTGATGTACATACCCTGTTCCCTTTAATTTCATATATCCACGCTTAATGGAGTTCTTACTTGGAGCCCGACAATTTCGATACCCTAACCGGATAATTCCTTGAACTGTTACAATTGATTTGCTTTCATGGAACGAGAGACGTGTCTTGTGCTGCACGGTAGCCATTTTGACACCTGTTTTGGATTGCGCAGATTTAGTGCGCCTTAACTGCGCTTTACCTATTTGGAAACAAATTCTTAGCTACTCTCTCATTTAAAAAAATCGGAGTTGCTATATTATGGGTTTTTTTTTTATTAATTTTTGAAATGGTTTGTGTTGTGTGTGGTTTGTTTAATGTGGTCAATAATTTATGGCGACACATACCGAACCAAGAGTTTAACGAAGAACTCTTATTATTACTTGTGAGAATTTATTGCATCTTAAAAAGTGATGCTGCAAATATGAGTGGACTTCGCTCATGCAAGAATGTCATATTGTTGAGTTTAAGAGTAGTTATTCTATTAAACTAGAAATTCACCCGTCATGGTATGACGGGTGAAAATTGCCTCTTCATTCGAGAGATTTCCCGTCAAATTTGACGTGGTTAAATAGATATATATGCGAGAGAAATGTTTAACATGGATTGAAAACAAATTAAATAAACATATGTTTTATGACAGTAAATATTTTTTTATTTACATATTATTTAAATATTTCTTTATTCAAAAAAACCTCTCGGTAAACAACATTCCGTGCGAAGTATTTTTCGTTGTTTAATAATTTTCCTTGTACTTCAGATGTCTTTGTGTAAATTTTAACGTGATTGGGAATCCTAGACCTTGAAAGTGCAACATAGAGCTGTCCATGTGAAAAGACAGGCTCATCGAGGTAAATTCCAACATGATCAAAAGTTTGCCCTTGCGATTTGTGGATAGTCATCGTGTAAGCTGGAATTTACGGGAACTGGCGGCGGTTGAGAACGAATGGTAGATTCACGTCACTGGTGGCTAATTTAATTCTTGGCAAGAAAACAACATCGCCACGATTGCATTCAGATACATTGGCGTCCAAACTATATTACGCGCATGATATACCACTGACGTAATTTGCTACTTTCTATTAAAAAACTGAAATTTATTTGAAATATAGGATTAATATAATTTAAAATTTCTCGGGAACTATTGATCATAGCGAAAAAATTTTTATATCAATCGATAGAAAATTTTATTTCACTATTTTAGAGCTATTAAATTTGAAATTAGAACAACAATTACTCTTTTAAATTTAAAATGACATAAATTTCGGTTCTCTAACAATGAAATAATGCTGTTTAACGTCTCGCAGTGCTATGGCGCGAGTTTTATTGTTGGTGACGTCAGAACGTTACCGGAGGATCTGGGCTATTATATTAGTAATGCTTTACATTAGTAACTCTGTGTTAATGACTCGGGTAGTTTGGGGTATGAGATAGGGAGGAGAGTCGTTTCCTAGCTAAAGATGTAAATGCTGCATATTTTACTGTGTAAAGTGTGAAACCAACACCCAAATTAATAGGATTGACTTTACCATGAAAAGAGGTTTAAACTTAAAATGATACAAAACAGTCGGGGTGATTCCTCATTAGTAACTGATAAATTTTTCCAATTACTTTTTAATTTGAAGGATTTATTCTTATAAGAACATCAAAAAAGAACAACTTATCCTGACCAGAAGCACAAGACTAGGCATTTTTTGGTAATAGCAACGAAATAGCTTATTCATGTTATTGTTTTTTAAGCGTATTCTTACTTGCATCTTATCTTGTATTAGTGCGCTGAATTACAAAATTGCGTCCCGCTTGACATGTATCACGTGACACCATGAATCGATACTGTAGTGTCATATAAAAATGCAACCGAGAAATTAAGCAATATTTCTTTTAATTTAGTTTATTTGACACACAGGTCTAGCTCAACATAAATAGACAAACACACAAAACATTTAACATAAAAGATAAGAAATTATACATTACAATAACTTATTATCTCGAGTCATGGCCACACACAAATCCTATCAGTCTCTTCATTCTCAAAAACAAACAACCACTCTCACTACCCTAATAGCACACAAATGTCGAGGAATGCCATCAGAACAACGGGCAATGCTGGAATATTCTGATACGACGTCTCTCGTTATTCAACGCAATTTTGGCGAAAAACAGGCAAGAACCGCAATTTTTGCTATCTAAGTTTCGCCAATTTCAAGATTTATTACAATTGTAGCAACCGTTCAGTATTTTGTAATGACGTCAACAGTCACTTGTTCTGTGATTGGGGTAAAGGAGGTCTTCTCCCCCCGTCTGGAGGGGGAAGACTGGTAGGAGGCCTTTTATGACCTCTCTTCTGGTCTGAATGGAATGGAGGAAACCTTCCCAGTTCTTCCCAAACCATCCAAGTGGTTGATTTTTCAAAATGAAAATCGACTAAACTGATTTATTTAATGAAATCAGAATTTGTCATCGAGTTTGGCCTTACAGGATTATGAATGCAATGAAGCACCGTTCATGCGTTTTTCATTTATACGTCGTTTCATCACATTCATTCGCATGCATTGTAATTCTTTTCGATTATACATCTTTTCATTTATACGTCAGTTCCTTAAAAGACTTATAAACAGTGCTTAAAAACAACAATATACAACAGACGGATTTTTTTTAAAAAATGCATTGTACTTAGATACTCATTCGGTTCGAAAAAGATTAAAAATTATTTATTTAGATTGCATCCAAATTTTGTTACTTTTCTGAAACTTTTAGAGATCTTGCTAATTACCGCCGGATTTTCAGAAAAATCTTTCTCAAGATAGAAAATAATTAAAATCTATCTGTAATCAAGAACAATTTACTTCGATGGTCATTTTATCCATCAAACCCAAACTAATAAATAAACTTAATTATGATTATATTATCGATGAGTTTGCTATAAAAAAATGAAAGATAAATGAGGAAAGATTACATATAGTAATTTTATTCTCACAAGTTGCATATCAAAATTGTATTTTATAAATTTATGAAGTATAGTATTTATATTTGTTATTTCATTTATGAACAATTTTTTCTGTGGTAGAAATGCTAACTTTATAAAAATCTAATTATTTATCATTTTCATCTATTCCTTAAGTCCTTGCCAGATTTTGCAATGCAATAAATAGCAAAATGTAATATAGGCAAGAAGCATTTATATAGGGCTGAGAGGAAATGCCTAGTAAAAAAGTCTCGGATTCGGGATCAGAGGATAGCAATATGAATGGACATTTAGTATGCATTAGTTATTAAGCGGTTATTAGCATTAGACATATAATCCTTCACACGCTTGGCGGGTGACAAATTTATCCAAAGTTCACTAATTTTTAGGCAAATCCTTTGTTAACAAATCCCTTTGATAAAAGAACGATAGCATGGAATTTATTTAATAACATTTGGTGGCAATCTTAGCTAAGCGGTTTGCAAGTTCCACATTAAAGGAGCACTTCTTCTTTGCGACGAGAGCCTTCCCTGGCTTTCCAGTATATTTTGACTCAGATGAGATTGAAAAGACTTTGAATTAAGAAATTTAATTTTAGACATCCTATAAGTTTGCATTTTATTTTAGTATTTTTTAATGTTTGGATAGAAGACAAAATCTCAGTGATTTTGACTCCCTTCTTCAAGGTTCACCCTACACCAAAATTAAATTCTAATAGTTCGCTCTACAAAGCAGGATTAAATGAGTTCAAACTAAAGTAGGGTATTAGTAACAGCATAGCATATTATTTTTAAAGATTCACATCAAGAATTCAACTTTGCCACCAATAACATGGTACGGTACCATGGGTGTATATTTCATAATTTAAACAGAATCTAAATGAATAAATTACTCGCCAATAGGGTTAAAACCAATTTATCGAGTAATATAACGAAAACACGATTAAAATTATTTAATTTTAAATTCCTTAGATTACATTTTTCTTACTCGGTTTTAGCAACAAAGGAGAAATGCCTTCCATTAGTAGGGCATGTAGTTATATTAGTAGTTACTGAAAAATGAAGGAAAATTACGAATACGAAACAAAGTTAATGTGTATTCCAAACTGAAAAAGAGATTTCAAATTGGTCTTTAAAAATGAATGGGGTACCTTAATTAATAGAAAAAAATAAGCTAACATTCACAGACCACGAATAAAAAAAAATGGAAAGACATTTTTGTTTCTTTTACTTTCTTAATGAAAAAACATTAACAAAGATTTGAAATAGACTACATTGATAAATTTACTTAAGAAAAACATAGATATATATATATATATATTACATGATCCAGTTAATGTTGGTTATATGATAAAAACTGAAATAAACTGCAATAATGAGGGCCAATTTCCCCCAAAGAGTGCAAATTAATCTAACTGTAGCAGAATATAAGCTAATATTTACCATGAAACAAAAAATAAGACGTTTTTGTTTCCCTCTCTCTTTTCAAGAAAAGGCATTAACAAAAATTCAAAATAGACTGCAATGTAAAATTTATAAAAGAATGACATGGAAAAAATATATATAGTTTACGTGATCCAGTTAATGTTGGTTACATGATACAAAATATATTATACAAAATATTATATTTTATAAAATTGAAGTAATAATACCATTCAAATCTAGGTACAGGTCCCAATTCAGCTTTTTCCCCTTTAATTTTTGCAGTTTCGTATTGTCAATAGATGGGGTTTGCACGATAGCTTGGTAAAAGAAAGGTTTGAAGTTCAAAGACAGGGTTTCTCTTTTTGTAATCATGGAAATTTCCTTATCGAAGTAGTTCAGGAACATTGTATATAATCAAATATAAAATATCTCTATTAAAAATAAAATAGAATCTGTGTGTGTTGGCTCTCTACAAGGCAGACCGTTCAACCTAGAGGTATGGAAGTTAGCAAAAACTTACTTTGAAGGGTGGGAATGTGCATGTGGAACCTTTCTTGTTTGAATTTTAAATAAATTAAAAATTAAGCGACATTTTGGCCTTTCATCTTATAAACTTAGAAATTATTACGCCACAAAAATCTAAGTATCAAACGAATGAAAGCGTTTCAAGCCGTGCTATGACCTCACAACCACCTTTTGTACAAGATAATTGGTGAGGGGAAACTCCCCATGGCAGTTCTATAGACCTGTGTGTTAAGCAGGAGTCTGGGAGACGCTACAACTCTTGCGCCTTCCTTGGGAAAAATGAAGGCCTGGAGTGTTTCGTGACCCCCTCGTGCTTACCCCTTAGTTTAAGGGTTACCGAAAGAATTTCAACCATTAACGATTTCTCCGCCAAACACATTATCATTCGCGCCGAATGCCGCAGAATAACTAGACGGAGATTCCAGAATATTATTCTTAAAATATTGGCCGTTTTTTCTGTGCTATTAGGGTAATGTCCGACAGCCAACTGGACTGTTTTACAGAAGAGTCTTGTGCCGCGCCATCTACTGCAGGCAACAGCAACTATATTGTCAGTTCCTTACAATACCATTCTGAAACAAAGTTAGAAACCACCTAACTGGAGTACAATATTGTAATAACTAGTTTGTTCGAAGAAAAACATAAATTACCTGAAAATAAATAGAAAAATTCAGCATTGCATTAAGGTTATAGAAAGAGTCAAATAGCAGAATTGTTAAAAATTGTCTAAATTTATTATTATTATTTTTCGTATAATTTTCTAGCCATTTCACTCGCTTATAAGACGCATTCTATATTAAAATAATTCTAATGACTAAGCTATTCTATTTGTTATTTAAATATTTAAGTTGTATCAAGTTCAGAGAATACGTTTGATTCATTCCATTACGTAAAGATAAAAAATATTAAAAGTTCCTAATAATTATTTTCCGACGGTTTACAGTTCCTTAATTTCGTTTTAAACACAAATTCTATAAGGGAAAAATTATTTAGAAAATGTCAATAATTTCGTAAAACTGAAAAGTGAATAAAATAGAAAGCAAATGATTTGATCTGAAATTGCATTTACAAGTGTCTTTCGATTTGAATAAAAAATTCGACGCTAGTAAATATTATTCTTTAAGAAAATCTGTTACGAAAGAAGTGAAAAGATGCAAATAAATTCGAACTTTTCTTTGCGGAGGAATGTCGTCACCGACAACAGACTAGAAAATATAATTATCATAATTATTCGGGCAGTTCACAGTTCCTTATATTCGCTTTAAAGATATATTCTATAAGGGAAAATAATTTAGAAAATTTCCTGAAACTGATCATTGAACGAAACAGAAGACAAAGAATTTTTATATTTAAATATCTGAAATTGTGTTTATCCGTGTCTTTCGATTTAAATCAAAATTAGACGCTAATAAATAAACCCCTTTAAAAAGCTCTGTCACGAAGGAAGTTAGTAAAGAGAAAAGATAAATTTGAATTTTGCTTGCGACGGAAATGTCGTCATCGTCAACTGACAAGAAAGTTCAA